>CAKNEV010000073.1:0-98649 GCA_930272055.1 Rhizopogon roseolus
TAGCGAACGATTGTCGCGGCACGAGAACAAGAGCGTAGACGCCGCCACTTTAGTTCGCTCGGAGACAATACTCTAACCCTTCACTCGTGCCTCGCTACGTAATAGAGTCGCGAAATTACGCACCGGGCGCCGATCCGTCCGACCGTCAATATTGTCGCTACAAAGACAGCAACTTGGCACTTGCTGAGCCGTGCGCCGTCTGGACTGGTATTCGGTGATCTCGTCTATTCTGCATGGCGGTATGTTGTCTCGCAACGCGGTCGTTGTTTACACATTAACACCTCCACTCGGCGCGGGCGTCGTCCTTTAATGCGTGCACGGTGCTCCGTTGCCATTGACTCCACCCCATCTTTCCCGCTACTCTCAACATCTCTGAGTTAAAGCTCACATCTTCTGAGTCCACCATGTTCCCAGCAAAAGCGGATGCGTCTGTAGACTCGTTAGTTCTGTTTCATTTGACCCGCCCTGTTCAGCCATAACGAGTTGGATGTAAGAGGTTTAATCGGGCATGGTGTTGTTCGGGTGTCTTGGGCGGAGACAACGACGGGTGCGTGCGCTTATGCAAGAGAGAAATCACTTGTTCAGTAAGTACTATAACTAATATCATGCTGTGACGCTTTTGTGCAGGCATTAATGCATGACGGAGGGCTTTTAAGTTACGTTTTGGACCTCTTGGATATCATGTCTCACTGCCTCCAGCCGCAAAGTGCTTTGATCTATGCCATCACATATCAGACTCACAGGAGGCTATGAGATAGCTGTTCCATTATTATATGAACATAGATGACAAGATAAGTGATAATTTGGTACTTTACTCCTCCATGATTAACTTGACGAGTCCAAAAAAAGTCTAAGAAAAGTCCGAGTCCAAGCTCTACGATATAGGTCCACAGATTATATATCGACAATGTGTCCGAGCCATTTTGTATGAAGTCAAGTCCTGACCAGCTATGAGTGCGTTCTTCGCATGGACGTGATTGTCCGTTCGATCTCAGCTAACTTCTGTTCTGTATTCAGCTGGATGAAGGAAACGTGTCAATGTACGACATCACAACCAAGACTAGCGCTACTCACGCTGAAAAACCTTAGCAGCCTACGATAACGAGGGTTGCGAATGACTGCATTGACAGCCTCCTGTAGCTGAATTGAGTATGGATCCCAAGGTGTTGGTACCATATAAATGGGCGTCGTGATCTGGAGAGGGTGGTGAGCACTTGCAATTGTGATCAATTATTGGGGGAGCAAGTGACACTGTCTGAGATATCGAGGACGGAATGCTCGGATTATTTGTGGAGATAGACGCCTCTGAAAGACAGCGAGGAATGGGAGGAGTGATGCGAGGTATTTGTATTGAAGACTCGGGTATTGTACACGAGGAAGAGTCTTGGTTGCTACCCACCGAGAAGCACTGCGCGGAGTGCTGGAGTACCGATATAGAAACAGAATGGGGAATACTGACAGAAGCCTCACTTGAAGGGTTGGGATTTGCTGGAGGGATATCCGCGACCGAGCTTGCCGAGATGAGACACAATAGACCTCCGAGTTTTATAGAGGGCGTTCCTGCGAGTCAAAGTGGTCGATGAGGCTTTGGATCTTGCTCGCGGTGCAGATTCCTTCGTCGGCTGTGGGACGGGTCCCCAATGGCTGCATGGTATGCGCTGGCCCTCTGATTGAACAAAAACATCGCCGCCTCCTATCTGAACTTCGTTAGGTACCTTGGACATGACATGTCCTATGCGCCACTGTGCTCCTGTCTCCCCACGATGCCAGCCTCCTGGCTGCCATGAGCAATCATCGTAGCTTTGCCGATGCGGCTGAACTCTAGGAAATTTCAAACAGGATGGCGCATGATCACGGAAGCGACCGAGGTATGTGTCTTGCTCATCCGGGACTGTGTAGCCGTCTTCCTGCGAGCTTGCACCAGCCAAGAATGAAAGGTCGAGCCAAGGCTTTTGTTTAAACGAGATTTCCTCACGCTTCGAGCAAGATGAGAGTTGTGAGTCAGTCAAAGAGATAGCGGAAGGACGAGAGAAGATTTCGGTCGCAAGGTTGTCATAGACATCGAATCTCTGACCGATGGACGTAGAGATGCAAGGAGTGTGAGGGGCTGGGATATTCTCGGCGCAAGTCTGATTCATCGTGACAGACATATATTGAAAGATATAAAGTGGATGCGTTTTATGACCTGACGACGACTCGGACCCAACCTCTATTTATGCGTTTCGGATGTTTGAGTCAATGGACTGAATAGAACGGATGATAAGGTGGATGTCTCCTTTCAGTGAGGCCGTTCGGTCGCCGGATCACAGTATCAGCGGATCAAATCAGACTCGACCGTGATCAATCGATCCTGTTGGTTTTGGCAAATCGATAATTGCAACGCGATGTGTGACTACGGTGTCAATAACCACTTACAAGTCTTTCATGTTAGTATATAACACAGTAGCTTACTGGAACCATAGAATAAGTTGGATTGTATCAAAAGAGTAGACTATGCATACCTCATGACTACCCCTGTTCCCCCACAACCACCTTTCCCCTCATTATGGGATCTTGTAAAGTAGTATATTTCAGCATTCAACGTCCGCAAAGCAAAATTTCTTCCAAGGTCAAGTCTGATCAAGTTGAACAGATCTTGGGCCCATCCGGATGAAATTCTCCTCCACAGCGGACCATCATAGATATCCATCACCATGTTTTGTGGGGTGGCGTAGTACATGACGGTGCGTGTTTAAGCTTCCAAGTTGTAAACTTTGATTCATAAGCCAAATTTCACATGGATCAGCATGTGTTCAACCAAGAGTTTGCAGATGAGATTGCAGGGCTGCGACGTCCTTCAAATGAATCAAATCAGAGTGCGAAGGGGTGCCAGTACGAGCGTATTCCTGATTTAGTACGTTGTTCTCCGACTATATGGCTTGCTTTCTTATGACCAGGTAAAATGTTCGATCAAAGTAGAAGAACGACGGTCGAGTACTCCAACGTCACTCTAGAGGAAATGTTAGGGATTGCGCGGACGATGAAGGGCAAGTCATTCTTGCCTGGTGGCGCAAAGCGTAAGTTCAACGGCGTCTGTACATGACGACCTTGAAGTCGAGCTTGAAAATTCGAGCTTTGTCTAAGGCTTACAGCAATAGGATCTGAATGATTATGATCATTGATAATCAGATATGTACAGAGTACCTTGAGGTAATGATTTGAAAGAATAGAAAATAACGATGATACGCCTTCAGCAACTGTGTAATGCAGGGGTGAGTTGGCACGGCGTTCATTGATTGTGTACAAGTTGAGTCAGCGAGCCCTGCCACCGGGGTACGGTCCGGCTACTTTAACAAAAGCCAATAACCGTTCACAACGCTCGTGATAATCGCTTCATGCTTTCACGACCACACGAATTCAAATATATCATTATAGGTATCTCCCGGCCTACCTATGTTCACTAGGCGCTTTCTCTCCACGGTCCATCTGACATCAAGCAGAAAGAGACATATGTCATCTCTCACTGGTCCACGTCCAGTGAACTGGAAAGCAGCTGCCCCTCCAATATCCAACTTTGTGGCCCAGCGTGTCTCTCTTCCTCGTTTACCTGTTCCAGATCTCCACGCTACCCTTGATTGCTTGAAGACCTCATTGTTGCCATTGGCACACTCGGAAGCTGAATTTGCTGACGTTGTGAGGAAGATCGACACATTTGGATCACACGCAGGCTCGGGGACGGTATTACAGTCCCGTCTCCTCCAACGTGCAAACGAACGCGAGCACTGGCTCGAGGAATGGTGGGATGATCTAGGCTACCTCGGTTACAGAGATTCGGTATGTCCACATGCACTATGCATACTATTCCACATTGACTTGAGACCCTCGCAGGTTGTAGTAAATGTATCATATTACTGTGAGTTCTATCGCAATGCGCCATTCTCTACTTCCTGATGGTTTCATAGATGGTTTTGATGGTCATCCCGCACACCTTCCGCAAACCCCCGCGGCTCGTGCTGCAGGCCTCGCACGTGGAGCCCTCGTATTTCGCCAGAAGCTACAGAGCGGGCATGTGAAGCCCGACGCCACAAGGGAGGGTGATTTTTGTATGGACACGTATAGGTACGTGGAGGCCTTCCCAAAGATGTCCTTCAGCCATGAACCGTTATATAGGTGGATGTTTGATTGCTGCCGTATACCAGGCATGCAGGGGCTTGACTGGAGTGTCTCCCATGCAGGTGCCAGTGCAGAAGATCTAGGACATATCATTGTTATGAGAAAGAATAGGTTCTGGACGATCAAGGGCATCATAGATGGACGAATACTCAGTATGACTGAGCTAGAGAAGTGGGGCCGTCCTCGCATTATTACATGCGCTTGTGCTCACCTTTACTACAGCCAGATACAGCACATTTATGACTCTACTTCCGAAGAATACCCAGGGGTCGGTGTTTTGACCGCATCCAATCGTGATGTATGGGCAAAGGTACATCCATGTTTACACATTCTTCTTGATGCCCCTGAACAATGTTAGGACCATGCCCACTTGGCTGCAGATCCACACAACGCGTCTATCTTACATAAAATACACTCTTCTGCTTTTCTCATCTCCCTTGACACTGACACTCCTACCTCACCCATTGCCCACAGCTGCTCTCTATGGCACGGTTCGCTCTCCCCCTCCACGTCGGATGCACTGGGTCTTAAGAACCGCTGGGTCGACAAGCCTCTTCAGTTCATAGTTTTCGACAATGCACGTGCCGGCTTCATGGGCGAGCATTCCGTTATGGACGGTACCCCCACCGTCCGCCTTTGTGATGAGGTTTTAGACTGGCTTGCTGATCCTGCTTTTGACCTCGGATCCCCATCAGCCGCCCCACCACCACCTCCCGAACCTTTGGATTTCGTAGTAGATGAAATGACGCGCAACGCAATTGACAGGGCATCGAAGGCTGCGTACGAGCTTGCTGACTCTCAAGCAATGTCATACCACCTCACGCCATATGGCAAGGCCGCCATCAAATCATTCGGTGTCTCTCCTGACTCGTGGGCCCAGATGATCATCCAACTTGCATATGCGCGCCTCCTTCGTGTACGTGGGCTGAAGAGGGAGGGAGGAACATATGAAGCAGCAACTACACGCAAGTACTGGAAAGGTCGGACGGAGACTATCAGAGTAGTTACTTCACAATCGGACGCCTTTGTTCGTGCGATGGACGATCCTGAAGTCAGCCGTGAAGATCGAAAGAAACTTCTTGCTGCCGCTGCGAAGACACACATTGCACTTGCGAAGGCGGCGGGGAACGGAGAAGGAATAGATCGGCATATGTTCGGTTAGCATTTCCTGTCCCTTACCTTTATGTCGATGTTGATGAGCAAAACTCAGGATTGAAACTCTGTCTGAATGAAGGCGAGACGGTTCCAGAGCTGTTCGACGACCCATTGTACAAGCGCTCCGGGTACTGGGTACTGAGCACAAGTGCTATTTTCTCGGACCACTTCCCGATGTATGGATGGGGTGAAGTCGTTCCGGAAGGCTTTGGTGTAGCATATATGACGGGATACGATGGTACGTCTTGACTATTTAACTTCACAGGCCAAATTTCACGCGTATACACAGACCGTCTGCAATATACTATCACCTCGCGGAAGGAGATGCCAAACCAGGAGTTCACTGATGAAATTGCGAGGGCTGCAGTGGATTTGTACGATTTGTATGCTGTTGAGGGAAAGGCCAATTTGTAATAATGCATGCTATTCAGCAAATCTCCTTAGCACAAGATGTCTAGCTTAGAATAAGTCAGGGCATGCGGAACGGCTAGTAGACTAATGAATTCCTGGAGAAATTCATTGCCGTCGTCGTTGCAGCACCGTTGGTAGACCAGGTCTTCCGGAAGAAGTTGGTGAAGAGTTTCGAGCTTTTGTCGCCTGACGCAATATCGCATGAAGTGATGATCGGAGGGTTATTGGCAAATGTCTGACGCACATCGAAATAAATTTTGATACAAGCAAACAGGGGTTACGCGGATTCGGTTGTGGGTAGCCTTAGTCAGAACTGTACAGTTACCTCTGAATGTTGAACTTTATTTTTACGGTCACATCGTGAGACACTGTAACAGACCTCCTCACCCTTCGCCATGGCCCCCAAGCTCGTTCGTCTGCCCATTTTCTCCTGCATAAGCTCTGACATGAATCTCGTTTCAGGACCCCAATGAAATCAAAATAATTTACCTTCGGGCAACAGGTGGAGAAGTTGGTGCTTCGTCCGCCCTTGCACCTAAGATCGGTCCTTTGGGTCTGGTACGTACACACAGAATCTTGAACTAGGATACGACGTTGATTTTCCAATAGTCACCCAAAAAGGTCGGAGAAGATATCGCCAAGGCTACTTCTGCGTGGAAGGGTCTACGCGTGACTGTCCAGCTTACCATCCAGAATCGGCAAGCAGCAGTCTCTGTGGTTCCTTCTGCTTCCTCCCTTGTCATCCGTGCGCTGAAAGGTCAGTGTTCCTGACTTTATGCTGCCCTTTGACTATATCGCTTGTTTTAGAGCCCCCCCGTGACCGGAAAAAGGAGAAAAACATCAAGCACTCCGGAAATGTCACTCTTGACGAGATTTTCGAAATTGCACGAACGATGAAGTCCAAGTCACTATCAAAGGACTTGGCTGGTGGCGCGAAGGAGAT
Organism: Rhizopogon roseolus; assembly: GCA_930272055.1. Taxonomy (NCBI): domain Eukaryota; kingdom Fungi; phylum Basidiomycota; class Agaricomycetes; order Boletales; family Rhizopogonaceae; genus Rhizopogon; species Rhizopogon roseolus. The sequence continues at coordinate 6,662 of CAKNEV010000073.1, forward strand.
TCTCGGGACTGCACAAAGTATTGGCTGCACAGTCGATGGCCAGCCCCCACATGATATCATCGATGGCATTAACTCAGGGGAGATTGAGGTGCCCGATGAGTAAAAGACAGCTGTTCTTCATGTACTTTCTCTGCTATATCAGTGAATATCAGTTTTCGTCCCGCGCGCGCACCACGCGAATGGACGTTGAGCTAGACTTGCGAGTTTAACAGTTCAGAGACTTTGGTACGTCCGTATTCCTTCATTTCCTAGATTTTGGGCGCGAGTCTTTCAGCTAGCCACCCGCCTCCCATATTCTGGTCTGGTCTAGCCTATCAGCAAAGCACTCAAGAAATCGCTTGTCTACTATGGTACCTATGGTTAGCGACGACGTTTGATTGGCGGAAGAGACCTCAAGTTAGCTAAAACAAGTATTTACGAAACAAAACCCTGACCTATATCAAAAATGTCGCACAAAATGCTGCTTTTTGAGGTGTCGGACACTCTGATGGTTCTCTTGCCATAACTCGACACGCGTCCTCGACGCGGTCAGGGTGCCCCTTCGATCCCTAGCTTCTTTTTATGAATTTCACGTCAAGTTGAAACTGCCACGAAAGCTTCGGTTTCGTAATGCATGCAATAAATTTCTTTCACATGAAATTTCCTTCTGGGTACCTGACTCTATCAGCTTGCTCACACTATGTAGTATGTGTATGTACACACTGAGCTGTTGGAAGGATGGAAGAACGACAGCAGAGAAACAAAAAATCATCCTCGACGCCAGCAGGATTCGAACCTGCGCCCTCAAAGAGGAACAGATTTCTAATCTGTCGCCGTAACCACTTGGCTATAGCGCCATGAACTGAATTGTGTCCCTGCAAATGTTAAGCAGTGGTTCCCGCCGGGCCGGTTATTCGGGCAAACACGAAGTTTCGGAACTCGAAGTGAACATAGACGAGTTCCTTGCTGCGTGCGATTTGAAGCGCAGAGTGTATGATTCACAAATCAAACGAGTCATACTTATGTACAGCAACACGAACACCGACCAACAACACGTGTTACCCTAGTTGACACCGGCACCTCATACATAGATCTCGCAGTCACTGCGCACCTTGGTGTTTCAAGTCATCATTCCAACTCGTCCGCCCACAATTATTCACGATGAATTCTCTCGCGTCATCTTCTTCTAGCGACGAACCTCCATTTCGCCAGCAGAACCCTCGACGTAGTGGACATGCTTCGCGGTTTCTCATTTCCATGCGCAAGTCTATCAGCCAAAGTCTTCTTACGCCCTCGAGAAAAAGGAATACGGATCACCTAGTGAGTGAACCCTATCATCTCTTCCACATGATTCTCATTCACTCCATTCTGTGCAGCACGATGGTATAGGCATGTATTCTACCCTCGAAGAGCGCAACCCTTCTGTCCCCCCGCGAATGCACCCACGATACAGGGAACCCTCCGCTACACGCCCTACCATCGAGCAAATTGCAATGGGTCTCCATGTCTCTCGCACACCCCACCTACGCAATCCGTGTCACCAGCCCCATTCCTCACCTTCTTCACCATCGCACATACGGCACCCCCACAATACCCACGATCCGTCCGCATTGTATCGTCCCACGCACAGTCTCCCACCACCCCCTTCTCGTTCTTCCCTCAAAAAAATCAGTACCACCACGACATTAAGCACTCACCCTCCGAAACCAACTGCGTCACTCGGCGCATCCCCATCGTCATCTACGATAACCTCTGTTGGTGCCATGACACCCGACGGCACGCGGTCACTGCTGTCCCTAAAGTTTCGTATTTCGAAGTTGATACTCGGCTACCGCTCTGCACCCATATCGCCGCGCATCGCATCAATAGCGTCATCGGGGAGTGGAAGTGAGGGAACACGTCCAACGACACCACGGAAATCGGTAAGGTTTTCTACCAGTGTGCTTGCGCTGGACAACGAAAACTCCATGGATTCATGACCACACTATCCGACTCGATTTCGCACACAACAATACGCTACTTTTCTTACTTATCTATTTCATATTATTAATTTACGCATTGTTTACCCAAGCCTAAGCATTCTGAGGGATTGTAGACGGTCCACTCTCCATTTTTATTCCACTCCATTGTAGCACTCGATTTTTTATTCGTCGTACATCCTGTCTGTGCACGCAATTTTACCCTCTACATATTTAAATTGATTGTTAGCATTTTCAGGTTCAATTGCATCATTTTCTCCACCCTAAGTGGCTGTGCTGCTTGCTGAGCCTATGATTACTAGCGCAGTCGCCGGTCGGACAACTTGTCAGTGATTCAGTGTCAGATACATCCTAAATTTTTCTTCTCACTTTCCGCTTCTCTTTCGCCTCCATCCAATACACGACAGGATTTACGCTTATAGACCAGGCTCACGCATAATTCTAATCACCACGAGATGGCACCAGTCGAAACGGAGTACTATGACCTGGTACGCAGCACGCCACACATTGTTGTCGAAACATTGACCGTTAGCGGCGTAGTTGGATGTATCCGTGGACGCAAACGATACGGATCTGAAGAAGGCTTACAGGAAGCAAGCAATGAAAGTACGCTCGCGTGCATCAGCTTGGTGCCGCAGATACGTTACTTATTTGCCGTAGTACCACCCAGATAAAAACCGCTCTGAGGATGCTGAGGAGAAGTTCAAGGATATAAGGTACGTCTATGACCTGCCATTTTGTAAAGTGGTGGGTAGGGCTAATGAGCCGCAGTAAAGCATACCAGGTGTTATCTGATCCTGTAAGCCTCTCTCTTTCAACTCTGGATGGAAACTGAGGTGTGATTAGAATTTGAGAGCGGTGTATGACAAGAATGGAAAGAGCATGGTGCGCTTACTTTTTCAAAATATACAAAGGGTTGGAATTTAGACGCGGTATAGGTCAACAAGGAGGGTACAGAGCTAGAAGATGCAGCGGGTTTCTTCGCAAACGTATTTGGTGGAGAGAGATTCAGAGATTATGTGCGTCTTTCCCTCCTTTAAAATTCCACCTACTCTCAATCTCTCGACCCCATCCATCACGTAAATATTAACGATTGACTGTATGACAGATCGGCGAGATATCTTTAATGAAGGAGATGACATCAGTGGCACAGACAGTAATGACCGACGAGGACCGTGCCGAGCTTGAGAAAGAGGGTATCGTCTCACCACAAGCCGTCTCGCACGAACCGCACGAACCCGCATCTGGACCATCGACAACTGACGGCACTTCCAAACGCCACTCTGTCCTGTCATCCCCGACATCCCATAACGGCGGAAAGTCTCCAACCGGCAAGGAAGGCAAAGAGAAGGATAAGAAGCGCAATAAACTCTCGCCAGAGCAGAGGAAGAAGCTCCAGGAGATCGAGGATGAACGCAGGCGCTCGATGGAGGAACGAGTTAAGACGCTTACTACCAAGCTTCTTGAGCGACTGAGACCCTTTGTGGATGCCAAAGCACCCGGTGACAAGGATGACCCGGAAACAAAGGCATTCGAAGCCAAGATTAAAAGTGAAGCAGACGATTTAAAGATTGAGAGTTTCGGAGTTGAGGTCTGTGCGGGTGGTGTAATTATGATGTTCAACCATCTAAGTGGGAAATCGACAGCTGCTACATGCAATCGGGACGGTCTATATGATGAAGGCGACGTCATTCATGAAGTCGAAGAAGTTCTTGGGCATGTGAGTGGTCCCTTTGTTGGTCTTATTGATCGTTTATCTGGTGCAGTGCAGGTTTCTGGTCACGAATGAAGGAGAAGGGCTCAGTAGCAAAAGATGCGTGGGGTGTCATTGGGAGCGCGTTCGTCCTTCATCTATCCCGTCTTTTCACGCGCTTACAGCATATGTAATATAGACTTGGAGTGCAGGCTCTGATGACCGAGATGGAGCGGTTGCAGGCAAAGGGGGAGCTTGATGAGGATGAGCTGCGGGCATTAGAACAGGATGTTACAGGCAAGGTTCGTGTGCTTTGGAAATTCTCATTTACAGATGGGCAAGACAAATTAACGTGCATTAGATCATGCTAGCATCCTGGCGAGGTACCCGCTTCGAAGTCGTGCAGGTTCTCCGAGAGGTGCGTCCTAGGCATGCTATGTGGGCTGGCCGGTAGCTACGATTGAACCATTCCTATTCAGGTTGTAGATAACGTGCTCAAAGATAAAAGCGCGTCTGACCAAATATTGTTTAATCGTGCCAAGGTGCGTCACTGGGGAAATTGCGCCCCATCTAAGTGTGACGTCAAACCCCAACAGGGCTTGATGATCATGGGTCATATATTCAAAAGCGCGGTTCCTGACGAGACTGACGAGGAGAGACGCGAACTAGAGCGGTGCGTTCTGCTCCTAATAGGATCCGCGAGAACTAACGCTCATTATTATCATTCCAATTGACACTTCAGAATGGTCGCAGAAGCAGCAGCGGGTAAGCCAAAGCATCACCGTGGAAAAGCCCGAAGAGAAGTGAACTCAAGGCCTGGGACGCCGCCGAAGGAGACGGAGCAAGCAGAGAAGGAGAAGTTTGAAGGAGAAACCGATGCTCCTTAAAGCTGAGCCTAACTGGTGATAGTACATTTTGTGCATGCGTTGGTACAATCGGATCTAGCACTGCCAATAATGTTTATGACTACTTTCGAATGACAATGTCCAGGAACGGGGTTTGCAGGGAATATTCTGTTATGAGTGACACCTATCTCTGAGTCTGAATACGTACACGCGCTACCATGGATTGCAATTTGCCTCACAGGCTGGCCTCGAAGGCCATTCGTACCTGATTAACGTTGAACACAACGGGGAGGTCAACGGCAAGGCAATACACATACCCGCTTGAAAAAATCCTCGTCTTCCAGAACACGGAATCCCGTACACGCCAAAGCCTTGGTGGTAATCATACATGCTTTGTGGGCTTCCATGGTTCTCGCGGAATCAGCAAACGCTGGCGAATGGTTTCCTCCATTAGGTTGCGTAGGGATGGCTTGAATAGGTACAGGACGGTCAGATAAATATAGAGAGAGTTGTACCATATGACATACCAAAAGCAGGGTGCAAAGAGGGTAAGGCTAAAAATACCTCAGCACAATGTTGCGGGACTCAGATAGATGCACTTGCCGTAAGAGACATTACCCTGGGAGGTAAACGTGGTTCGTCAGTGCCCCTGGAAGTGGCTAGAGAGGTTCAAACATACAAAATCCGTGGATGCCCCTGAGGGGTATAACCCGACAGTTCCACCATACTCGTCACTGATTGCATGAGAGAATGCGCCCGCTTCAGGCAGGTGTCAATTAGTCGAGAGCATGTGAGTAGAAGGCTTACCAAGTACACTGTTTTGCCGTAAATCGTAATACGGCGCGCTTTTCGTGATTTTGAGACGGCAGGAAGTGGCCAACGCGGCGCCCCTGCGGAGCCTGGTCAGATTGCCGTCGATCGCGCGCATGTCATAATATTGGCTAACTCAAAGCATGCACACACTCTTTCTACCAAGCGCGCCAGCTCGCCGCGCGTCGGCGCCCGGACATACCACCTCATTTTGGCGTAGTCAGGAATCACTACAAGGGGATGTTTCACTCGTGGTTCTGCGGCGGAGTTGTCAGACTGTACCATTCGCAACTCTTTTTTCGCTGCCTTGAATAACGCCATGTACTCGGTGGTCGGGCTTGATCTGCTGCCGTAGCACGGCGACGCTCGAGTATGCCAAGAATGCAGCATCAAGTGCGTTGGTGCCTTCCCACGGAGCATCGCCGGCATGAGCACTTTTGGGATTAGCACAGACCAATTCACGATTCACAAAACTCACGATTGCCCAAAGAATTCAGCGTCTAGAGATTGCATCGCCAGGGAAGATGGTACGGATGAAGAAAACTCGGGCCCAGCGGAGGGATGACACCTGAATTGGTTATATGTGCGTGTCAGTGATTTAGAATGTACCGGGGCACACGGACATTAAGCAAGCATCCATCCCGTTGTACGCCCCTCGGTCAAGCAGAATAATTTTTCCGCCACCACCCTCTTCAGCTGCGGGAGACAAATGAGTGACAGCATGTTGTGCTCAGATCGAACGCAGCACCTGGTGTGCCTAGGAGAACAATTTTACCGGGAACTTCGTAGGTCTCCAGAGCAGATTTTATTGCCAAGGCCATACCCACCCCACTAATTGCAATCAGATTGTGACCACAAGCATGCCCGATCGCAGGCAATGCGTCCATCTCGGAGTTAATTCCAAGGGTTCTGCCTCCCTTTCCATAGGTGTATTCCGCCTTGAAAGCAGTCTCGAGACCAAGGTAATGTCTCGTTACAGAAAATCCATGGCTTTCCATGAAATCAGAGAGAAGATTGTGAGCAAATCTGCAAAGATCCTGTCAGTGACCTGCAGTTTGACACAGTATGATGCGGCACACGTTTCTTCGAACATCAATTCAGGGTGGCCTGGCATACTTTACAATCAGATAAATACAATGAGTCAAGAGCTTCAGAGCTTACTGTGAATATCGAGGCTTAAAGATCGTAAGGACGGGTCGAGTGTGTCGACCACCCCTTCCATGGTGTGCCTGACTTCGGGACGAATAGAATCGTAACAAGCCAGGTCTGAATAAATGGGAGGAGCCTCCCACTGGTATGCTGCAACATTGATTTTGCTGCACGCAAAGTTACAGCATGTATCATAAAACATGCGAGAGTCCAGATTGGTCTACGGAGCACAAATAAAGTATGCTTCACGGCAAGTCTGTGTAAAGAAACGTACACTATCAACATCCTTTTGTGAATCAGATGATTTAGGCGTTTGAGAAAGTTTAAGGGAGGAGCTTGCTTGCTTGGAGGAACTCTTAGATGTGGATCCAGATTTCAACCCGAACAAGCGTCTTAGAGAAAAGCACCGGCTAGAATGATGATCGGAGGCGTCTAAGGACATCATAGAGGCAGTGATAAAGTGGTGGAGAAAAGTGGGGGAGAATCCTTAAATGGGTTCCCTGACAACATGATGTTTATCAACTATTCAGCGCTTGACGAGAAGGGCATTCGAAAGCGGGTACGATCCGTACACTCCGCCAATGTCGGGGTTAGGTAAGTCTACGCGTATGGTTGCTCACGTTCATCTGGAATAGAAGGTTGAATCCTGCGCTACTTCGTGTGTAACTACACATTATCAAGAACCTGAGTCGTGATGTCAAATGAGGTCGTGCGAGATCCTACAGAGAACTTCCCGTACCAATGCCGCGGAAAAAGGCACCTATTTTCGCCCGAATACCATCCTGCTGCTTTGGCATTGGCATGCTATCCTCCCCAACTTAAGCCCAAGACAATCTTTCCAAAAGTCGACAGCGGTCCTCGATAAATTTCCTTCAGAAGTCGGGGGGCTGTCACCAACGCATAACCAACCCTCCCCTTCATGTTGCGAATGCTTCTAGACAATCCTGGAAGGATGGCATAACTGTTGATCTTGTTGCTGCGTATCTGTACATCCCCACGAAAATTTCGGGGAAGCAGTACCACAATTTTGCCTGGTAAAAGCATAGAAGTGCGTCAGAGGGGCTACTAGATGCGGACATGGGCTGGGCAACGAGTCAATTGGAATTTGATAACATAGAAGAGACAGATGCGAATGCGGAGAAACGGAATTTGCGATGTTGCATGTCCGAACCCAACGGCCATGTACTGTGGTATTTATTACCAAAAGTAACGTACCTCTACTAGAAGTTGCCTTCAGCGGATATGTTTCCCAGGATGCACGGAATCTGTTTCAGAAACATGAGCCGGGCCGTACGGATCTGAAGTTGCAAAACCTTTACTCACAAAGTCAACGGCGATATCCCCATGGCGAGTTAAAATGTCAACTATTGCCCGATGAGATTGTTCCGATCACCGTTTGGTCGCTAAAATCAGAAAGATTAGATCCGAATCGAGTGCGAAACATAGGGTGCAGTGCAGACAGAAATTGAAGTCAAATGCTTCTCCTAGGACATTGTTCCTAGCTACAAAACCATGTAGAAAATATGAACCTTCTCCCAGTAGATCGGGTTAATGATGTGCATTCATTCATGGGTTAAACTTGGACTTAAACGGAGGGCAGGGATACGATGTAGTTCTTACCAGATATTGAGTCGATGTGCTTTTCTAGCCGAATGGTCCTCACAAAGGGTTGCGAGTGCATCATTAGGTAGCACAGCAGAAACTTGACACGACCGATGGATTTTCGTGTTCAAATTGCTGTACGGCGGCGGAGCGTCGCCATCCGGAGTGCTGCCCGAGTTGCGTGCTCGGACCAGCTGATGGTGCCATGTACACTGTCAGTACACAACGGCTCTTCCTTGTTCTGCAGTAATATGTCAACAGTAGGTACTCAGTACCGGGACAAAGTCAAGGGAGGTGCTAGCCTGGACGAGCTACTAGTAGCCAGACTCGGACCCGAGCTTTATAGACACCGAATAAGCTGCGGATTACGAGCTAGCAGGTACAGTACGGGATGTCAAAAGTCCCCCTGCAGAGTAATTTACGGAGACTCAGATAAATGAATAAAATTTTAATTGGGGGTACAAGCAACAAAAGCATGGCCCGGGAATCATAAATCATGCTGGTTCTGAAAACAAAAAAAACAAGGGCCTGGCCGGGAATTGAACCCGGGACCTCCTCGAAATCGGATGAACCCTAACAAGGAATCATACTACTAGACCACCAGGCCGATGTTTTGCGTCCGTCCTCGCACACTTTGACCATCGGGCTATTCCAGGACCTCCAGAATAAACTTTACTTTGTAACTGAGATAGGTGGGAGGTTTCTGTCAAAGTAGTGAGCGTTGCTCTACGATATCTACTATCATTTGTAGCTGTAGAAAGCCGTAGAAGCTTTTAAAATCCAACAGATTAGTTGCCTTTTATAGTCTTGTCACCACTTTCTTCCACTCTTACATAACAGCAGTCGGACTGCAGGCGTGCATTTGGGACGCTGGCCACGACGAGTATGGCGTCCGTAACTCAGTATGCCCACACAGATCATCTTGGGCAGATATTTCAAGCTCTGCGCAGTCCTGTCCACGAGGCTCGATTGCAAGCTGCAACAGAGTTGCGTCGTTATGTGCGTTCATCGTTCATGTGTGCAATCCACATCTCATATTCCAGCAGGTCGCAATGACTGTCGCAGAAATGCCATCTGATGCAGTAGCAAAGCTTTGGGATGATGACATTAACAAGCGCCTGTTTGACCTAATGCATAGTCAGAACAATGTGGATAGATTGGGTGGGCTTCTGGCCATAGGTGCGTTCGCATGTCACTTCTTCATGCTTGTATAGCTCATGTCACCTAGATCATCTTCTTGAAAGTGAAGGAGAGGATACCATTGGTTCAAAGAAGTACCTCTTTCGGTTCTACAACTACGTTAAACAGCTACTACCAAATCATGATGTCAACATCATGCTGGCTGCGTCCAAAACTCTTGGACAAATTGCTGCAATCGGTGGCGCTGACTTCGGGGAACGTTTCATGGATCTAGAAGTTCCAGCCGCAGTAGAGCTGCTTCAGGGTGACAAGCAAGAGTCTCCCCGCTATGCCGGTGTACTCATTCTCAAGGAGCTCGCACGCAACAGTCCGATATACTTTCACTCACATATCAGCCTCGTATTTGATAAGATACTCATACCTCTTCGGGATTCTCGAAACATTGTCAGAGAGGGCGCTGCAGAGCTTCTTGCTGCATGCCTCGAGATTGTTACGACACGTGAACGGCAGACACGCACATCTTATCTCATGAAGATTCTTCAGGACGCGCAACTAGGGCTCAAAATGTCACAGCCTGAAGTCATACATGGGTCTCTTCTCACCTACCGAGAACTATTGTTGCACGGCGATATGGCAAGTGATCACAACATCGTCATTGAATTTGCATTATAATTTCCTTCAGTTTATGCGAGAGTCATTTTTGGATACCGCAGAACAAATTCTTCGTTTCAAATCACATCGAGATGGCCTTGTTCGCAAAATGGTCATCACGCTGATCCCGACTCTCGCTGCCTATGATACGCAGACTTTCTCAGAACACTATCTGCACAAATCTATGGGACATCTGTTGACGCAATTGGAAAAGCCAAATGAAAGATCTTTTGGTTCGCAATCTCTTTCACTCAAACGTTGTACATCTTGATTTGCTTTTGTTAGCATTCATTGCCATTGGACACACTGCTACAGCTGTTGGAAGCGACATGAAACCTTTCCTAGACTCCATCATGGGTCAGATTAAGCTTGGTCTACAAGCCAGGGGGTGCGTCATATGTAGACCGTTATATGCAATCATTCGAATTCTTTTGACAGAAAGAAGAATGCTCCATCTGAAGAACCTATTTTTCAATGCGTTGGGATGCTTGCTTCGGCTGTCGGTCCAAACCTCACGAAGCTTCTTCACGATCAACTTGATTTATTCTTTGCATGCGGGCTGAGTGAACCGCTTAGACAAGCGCTGGTGGCTATCGCACGTAATATTCCTCCTTTGCTAAAGACTATTCAAGGTGTGTTAGTCGATGTATGCGTGGCGTTCTTACGAACACTTCGTCAGATCGTCTATTGGATTTACTCTCAATGATGTTATGTGGGCAGCCCTATAAAGCTATCGGAGCACCACCTTCCCTTGGGCGGAGTGATGTTTCGGCGTATTCAAGAGATTTGAGCTCGTCTCAGGTGAGCCAATCAAAATGTTTGATGACAATATTAAACGTGACTCGCGAAGACCGCTAGGGGCGGGAAGAGTCCTGAGCTTATCACCCTTGCATTGTCCACGCTTGGCACATTCGATTTCAGTGGTAAATTACCTTTTCCCTATCTAATACGGTGTACTCAGCATGGACAGGTCATGTCTTGAACGAGTTTGTTCGTAATGCTGCACTTCCTTACCTCGAAGACGACAATCCAGAAGTCCGACGGGCTGGTGCTCTTACTTGCTGCAGGCTGTTCGTCAGGGACCCAATTTGTTACCAAGCAAGCAGTCACGCGATTGAAATAATCAGCGATGTCCTTGACAAACTCCTCACAGTAGGCATTGCGGACCCTGGTAAGTTTATCCCTACTATCCTATATTACCTGATAGTAACAATGTCATTCAAAGACCCTACCATCCGACAAACTGTTCTATCCTCCCTTCACGAACGATTCGACAAGCATTTGGCTCAAGCAGAGAATGTCAGATCGATCTTCATCGCCCTTAACGATGAAGTCTTTGAGAATCGTGTTACTGCTGTCACTTTGATTGGACGCCTTGCTAAGCATAACCCTGCCTATGTTATGCCCTCCTTGCGCAAGGCTCTGATACAACTCTTGACAGAGTTAGAGTATTCAACCGTGATGTACGTGCATTGTTATATGCGTCTAGAATAAGTTACTAATCTTGCCACAGGCGAAATCGCGAAGATTGCACCCGCCTTCTCACTCTCCTAGTTAGCGCGACCCAGCGTCTCATCAAGCCATATGCTCTCCCCATGCTTCGCGTCCTCTTGCAGAAGGCAAATGATAGCAACCCGGCTGTGGCTGCTAATGTTCTCATGTGTCTTGGAGAACTAGCAGCAGTCGGCGGCGAAGATGTGACCGCTCATATCCCGGAGCTCATGCAAGTCATCATCTCCAGACTTTCCGATCCCGCTCATGTCAAGCGTGACGCTGCGCTTCATACTCTGGGTCAACTGTGCTCTAGCACTGGGTATGTCATAACACCCTTAGTTGATTACCCCCAGTTGCTTCCAATATTGGGACGCATTCTAAGAACCGAATCTGCACATCGCGAGGTAGTGAGAGAAGTAGTCAAGGTCCTCGGTATCCTTGGAGCTTTAGATCCATACAGGCGGAAGGTTCGTCCGGAATAGGCATTATTGCTTCAAGTTTCTGACATACCCGTAGACAAGACCAGATGAAGAATCCACGCATGAGACACCACTCCCTGCTGTTAATGCTGTCGCCATTTCTCAGACAGGATCATTGACAGGTAGCGACGACTACTACCAGACCGTTGTGATCACATCTCTTTTGGCTGTCTTGAAGGATCAATCACTTAGCAATCATCATCACACTGTCATTGAGGCGATTATGAACATTTTCAGGACTCAAGGACTGAAATGCGTGGCATTCTTACCGCAGGTGGGTTGATACTTTTGCTACTGCATGTACAGGCGTCATATTGACCATATTGCTACGAAAGATCATTCCTGCTTTTACTGCTGTTACTCGCACATCAACAGCACGTCTGCAAGAGTTTCATCTCCAGCAATTGGCCATTCTCGTTGGGATCATTAAGCAACATATCCGCAATTATACGCCGGAGGTGTTTGGCCTCGTGACAGAACTCTGGGAGAATGCCTCCCTTCAGCTTCCCATCGTATCTTTGATTGAAGCGCTGGGGAAGGCCTTGGACGCCGAGTTCAAACCTTTTCTACCAACAATCCTGCCCCACCTTCTTAAAGTTTTCGAGGGAGACCTGGAGAAGAAAATGGCTACTCAAGTCAAGATCTTCGATTCTTTCCTCACGTTCGGGTCAAATATTGAAGAGTACCTTCACCTCGTCATTCCTGTTATTGTCAAGTCTGCCGAACGACCCGACGCTACTACTCCACTTCGTAAGAAAGCAATACAGACTATAGCCCATCTATCGCTGCGCGTCAACTTCTCTGATCACGCTTCTCGCATTGTGCACCCCTTGATCCGTGTACTAGAGGGAAACAACAATGAACTTCGGCAGGCAGTGATGGACACCCTATGTGCATTAGTTGTCCAACTTGGATCCGACTTTGCTATCTTCGTGCCTACTATCAACAAGGTACGTATGCATTTGTTCTTCCTTGCTGGATTACTGATGGCAAGATAGTGCCTACTCCGGAATCGTATACCTCATCCGCGGTATGAGAATTTGATATCAAAGCTTCTGAATGGAGAACGTCTACCGCAAGAGCCGGGTGCTCATGACATGCTGTGCGGTTCCTTGTCCATCTTACGCCGTAAACTCCTGACGTTCTTTCAGCGAATCCAAGGCTGCAGAAATTTCTGTACCTGCTGAAGCTGCTAAATTGACTGTGAACCAACAGCATTTGAAGCAAGCCTGGGACGTGTCTTCTGTGAGCACAAGAGAAGATTGGACTGAATGGATGCATCGCCTCTCGGTAGAGTTGATGAAGGAGTCTCCTTCGCACGCCCTTCGGGCTTGCATGAGTCTTGTTGATATTCACCCTCCTCTGGCGAAAGAATTGTTCAATGCGGCTTTCGTATCCTGCTGGACAGAGCTCTATGATCAGTATCAAGTAAATCATATTGTATCCGCGATTGATTCACGCTGACGACTTTCTCTTTCAATTAGGAAGGACTTGTGCGATCCATCGAATGCGCCATCACCTCCACCACCGCTCCATCTGAACTCGTTCACCGACTGCTCAGCTTAGCCGAGTTCATGGAACATGAGGAGAAGCCACTCCCCATTGAGCATCGCACTCTAGGAGAGTATGCCATGCGGTTCCATGCCTATGCGAAAGCTCTTCACTACAAGGAGCTCGAGTTCTTCACCGAAACTTCGCCTAACATCATCGAAGCGCTAATCGGAATCAACACCAAACTCCAGCAACACGATGCCGCTTGGGGTACTCTGATTATCGCGCGAGAGCAATACGACGTCAGCAAGCATGAAGAATGGTACGAGCGTCTGGGCAGATGGCAAGAGGCGCTCAACGCATATGAGAAGAAAGCCCACGAGGATCCAGATGCGCCGGACATTCAGATCGGGCGCATGAAATGTCTGCATGCTCTGGGTGAATGGGACCAACTTGCAGCCCAAGTAGACGAGAACTGGTCCAATGCAAATCACGAGGATCGCCGTGAAATAGCTCCGATGGCTGCTGCAGCGGCGTGGTCACTTCGCGAATGGGATTCGATGGATGATTACATTGTTGCAATGAGGGCCGATTCACCCGATAGAGCGTTCTACAAGGCTATTCTTTCTGTCCATCAAAACCAGTTCCCGAAGGCTCTTAAGGAAATCGGCAAAGCAAGAGACTTACTTGAACCGGAGCTGACGTCTTTCGTTGGAGAAGGATATGGCCGGTCTTACAAGTGAGTTAGGCTTGTGCCATGAGTGTAACGTGCGCTAACATCGTCTAGCACTCTCGTCCGTGCGCAGATGCTCTCAGAGCTGGAGGAAATCATTGTTTATAAGCAATATGCGGATCAAACCGACCGCCAAGCAGCAATGCGAAAAACTTGGATGAAGAGGTGCGTATTCGAAAAAACTACGTCGCTCGCACTAACCCTCTTCACAAGGCTACAAGGCTGTCAACCGGATGTTGAAACCTGGCAGCGGATTCTGCAAGTTAGGGCCCTTGTCCTTAACCCAGAAGATGACCCTGTTATGTGGATCAAATTCGCTAACCTTTGCCGCAAGTCAGACCGCATGGCATTGGCGGAGAAGACGATCAATTCGTTGCTCTCGCCAGAAAGGGTACGTGGTGGTAATAGGATAACCACAGTGAATTCATTTTTCCTTGTCTTCAGCTACAGCATCTCCGAGATGATCAGCACATGAAAGCCCCTCCTAATGTTGTCTATGCACAACTCAAATATATGTGGTCAACCGGCGCTCGCGAGGAAAGTCTTAACTTCTTGCGGCAATTTTCCGCAAGCCTTGCAAGAGATTTGCAAGTGGAATCTAAGGATCACTCACAAAGATCGGCATCATCTGGTATTGGTAAACATAAGCTGGAGGAACTCTCACGTCTTCTGGCTCGCTGTTATTTCAAACAGGGACAATGGCAAGTAGAACTAAAAGAAGATTGGGGTGCTGTATGTATCTCGATGTTATATACACACCTCTCGCTCACCGGCTGTTCAGCGTAATGTCACAGACATACTACATTCCTACCTTCTGGCAACCCACTATGATCCCAATTGGTATAAAGCCTGGCATACATGGGCACTGGCCAATTTTGAGGTGGTCGGCCATCTGGAGAGTCAAAAGGAAAGCACGGCCATTGACATCCCTGGGAGTGGGCTTGCTGCTCATATTGTGCAGGCGGTTCAGGGTCAGTTCGTTCGTTTTAAGTCCAGGTCCCTGCTTACTCTGAAATAGGATTCTTTCGCTCAATTGGCCTCCGAAATGAAAATGCACTGCAGGATACGCTTAGGTTGCTCACGTTGTGGTTTAAGTTTGGCATACACGACGATGTTAGTCAGGCCATGGCCAGTGGCTTCTCTGTGGTTGAAGTTGATACTTGGCTGGAAGTAATTCCTCAGGTGAGGGCGAACCAGCATTGGATCGAATTCTCCGCTGAGGTTATTCCCGTAGATCATTGCCCGTATTCAAACTCCTAGCGCTAACGTCCGGCGAAACATCAACAACCTTCTTACCGAAGTTGGAAAGCATCACCCCCAGGCTCTCATATATCCTCTGACCGTAGCTTCCAAGTCCTCGAGTGTATCTCGAAAGAATGCGGCTCTGGCCATCATGGACAGAATGAGAGAACACAGCCCCGTTATTGTCGAACAGGCGCTCGTCGTCAGTCATGAACTCATCCGTGTTGCCATCCTTTGGCATGAGATGTGGCATGAAGGTTTAGAAGAAGCTTCTCGTTTGTTCTTCAATGACAAGAATCCCGAGGGAATGATTGCGACTTTGGAGCCCCTCCATGAAATGCTTGAGGCTGTAAGTGCAATCACTAGAGTTTGTCAGAAATTGCTCATGGTTGCGGCCAGGGACCGACAACTGCTAGAGAAACATCATTCGCGCAAACGTTTGGTCGCGACTTGCATGAAGCTCGGGAGGCTTGTCGGCGGTACCGCGCATTTGGCGAGATGTCAGAACTGAACAAAGCTTGGGACATTTACTATGGAGTAAGTGGTGGAAATGAGCGATCGCCTTTGTTTACTTAATTTTCAATGTGCTTTCAGGTTTTTAGGAAAGTGGAGAAGCAGCTACCTCAACTCACTACACTGGATCTGCAATATGTCTCACCTCAACTTCTCAAAGCCCGCAATCTTGATCTGGCGATGCCAGGTGTGCACCTTTGATTTAAACTTTGGTAACCGCACAGCTTAATAATTGCTGCATTCTAGGAACATATCAGAGTGGCCGACCCGTTGTTCGCATCGCATCATTCGCTACGAAGCTTACTGTCATAGCTTCCAAACAGCGGCCACGGCGACTATCCCTGAAGGGTAGTGATGGCCAGGACTACCAGTATGGCTTGAAAGGTACTAGGATTATCTGCCCAACATTGTGATAACGCTGACTCCGTTGCACACAGGGCACGAAGACTTGCGTCAAGACGAACGTGTTATGCAGTTGTTCAGCCTTGTCAATACCCTCTTGTCCGTTGACACCAATAGCTTCAAGCGGCGCTTACATATCCAGCGCTATTCTGTTATTCCATTGGCACCCAACGCTGGTCTCATTGGCTGGGTAAAGGATAGCGATACTTTGCACGTCCTCGTTCGCGACTATCGAGACTCGCGCAAAGTCCTTTTGAACATAGAGTATCGGCTAATGCTTCAGGTATTGTCATCATCCAAAGGGTATATCTCGCTTGTTAACATATCCTAGATGGCGCCGGACTACGAGAACTTGACGTTACTGCAAAAGGTTGAAGTATTTGAATATGCTTTAGAGAATACCACTGGTCAGGATCTGTATCGCGTCCTATGGCTGAAGAGCGCACATTCAGAACACTGGCTTGAACGCCGTGCGACCTACACTCGCTCTCTGGCAGTAAACAGCATGGTTGGCCATATCCTCGGTCTTGGAGATCGCCATCCCTCCAACCTTTTACTGGAGCGCACGACTGGCAAAGTCGTTCATATTGACTTTGGTGATTGCTTTGAAGTTGCTATGCACCGCGAGAAGTTCCCCGAAAAGATTCCATTCAGACTTACTCGTATGCTTACGCATGCTATGGAGGTAATAATATCTGACATACTACCGGCGTTCTCAAACTCACAGTTGCGCTGTAGATAAGTGGAATTGAAGGAAGCTTCCGGCACACATGCGAAATTACTATGTCCGTGCTGCGGGCGAATAAGGAGTCCCTAATGGCAGTCCTAGAAGCCTTCGTTTATGATCCATTGATCAATTGGCGACTCATGCAAGCTGATGTCGATTCGCGTCGACCAGAAGGTGCGTCTTACTTCGTTGTCATTCGACTTGGCTCACATGAGTAGCAGATGGCGAATCTGATCCTGCTCGTGCTGCGGAACTTGCTAAGGTTTCGGGATATCCCCAAGGTCCAACTCGCAAGCTGCGCGCTGATGAGAACGATATTTTCAATGGTATATATTTAGCGTATGTGTTCGAAGTGAGAGATTGACACCTTTTCAGAGGTTCTCGGAGGACCTGGGGCGAGGCAGGAGGTTCGGAACGTGCGGGCTTTACTTGTCTACAACCGTGTCCAGCACAAGCTCACAGGTTAGCTCGCTTCTGTGTATTTGAACCTCTGCGTTACTGATGCATTTTCTTTCTTCCTTAACAGGGCGCGATTTCAATCCCGAAATCGGTCTTCCTGTTCCTGCTCAGGTGGATAAGCTTATTTTGCAGGCTACATCACTGGAAAACCTTTGTCAGTGCTTTTCTGGGTGGTAAGCAAGCTTTCTGTCTTGATTATGCTGAGTTCACTCATTTATTTTGTCACAGGTGTGCATTTTGGTAGTTGCTTTGACATTGACTGCTGTCTCGTTGATCCATATATCTACATCAGTGTCGACATTTTTGTATCATTTACAATACATTTCACCTGCATATTTAATATTGGAATGTTCAACGTTGGGCTCGACGCCGGCAGAAGCCGGTCCATGACACACTGAACTTTGAGCTGTGTAGAATTCATGAACGTTCACCTTTTCATCAGTCCTGCACAAACACAGCACCGTACTCATGCCAAGGGGAATACCCAACGCGAAAAAGGATGACTCGGGCATGCGCTACACATCCATGCATGTGCCCCTGGCGTATGTAGACTCTACGACTGCATTTCTTATCGTTGACTCCCGTACTACAGGCCAAATCCCAAGCATATAGGCTCTTCTTACTTGAAATCGGAGTCACAGACCATTTGGGCGCGTAATGCATCACGGAAGAAAGACCTAGCAGCAGAGGAAATTGCTCCCTCACCGGAACAGAGGTGGGCTTTTGCATGATTAGGCTCACCAGTCGTATAGTAAATGCTGAGCTGCTCAGAATAGGCGTGGCTCTCACGTTATTGTCATACACCCTGGTTCGCGCTTTCTGAGAATCGGGAGGGCATCAGACGTCACCCCTGCGTCCATTCCAAATGTAATTGCGCGTAAACACAAACCACCAACACCGCTTCCGACCTACGTTGAAGGTATCTCGCGTCCGAGAAAAGGCCAAACCTTACAACTATCCTCCACGAGTTCTAACGGAGACGAATATGCGGTTAATATCGCTTCAGATGATCCTGTACGCATATTTCCTCTTCATCATGCATACCTTCCTCAAGGGTTCCCACAGTTTGATAATAAAATTGCGTCGATCACTGTGTCTCTTCGCGAGCGCATGAGATTTTACAAACTTCGCGTTACACCCAATGCAGCAAGCATTGCGTCTACCTTTAACGAACAATTCAAACCCGAAATCATACCCGAGATTAATGATCCGTTCCTTGTCGACTGGATCCAGGACCCCTTGGATGATTCAGAGGTTCTAGTCGGCGAACGAGTACGTATCATAATTTAACTCTAAGCGTCCTTCTCTTAATCTTCATATCAGGCACTCCAATTGTCCAATCCTCAACTCTTGAATTATTCAGTAAGATGGCCAATCCATGGAAAGAACTTCAACACCAGAGATTACCCGTCACATCAAATGATATTGGATGACATTGAAACTATTATCAGCAGTGTTCTAAGAGAAAGGTGGGGCATAAGGAAGCACGATTACAAGGTTTGCTGTTTAGACTCCTTTTATAACTGATGTCAAACAATTTTACTAGGACTATTCTGTTGTTCTTGTCATTCCAGACTTCTACGATCGGGCCTACGTCCGCGAATTTGTCAACATTATCTTAGTTTCATTGGGTTTCAAGCAGATCTGCGTGCAGCAAGTGAGTCACGGATATACATGTATACCGATAGTAACGGACCCTGACGTGGAACAGGAATCTTTGGCGGCTACCTACGGCGCAGGAATCAGTAGCGCGTGTGTTGTTGACATAGGTGCTGTCACCTCCAGTATAGCATGCGTCGACGAAGGGCTGGTTATCCCTGAATCTAGGTAAGGTATATATTTCGCACAGAGTTTACCACTGACCCTTTCCATTAGAATTACACTCAATATGGGTGGGGATGATATTACGGAATTCTTATATGTTCTCCTAGAACGCATAAGCTTTCCCTATCGCGATATCAATCTTGCGCAGTGGTATGATTGGGCCGTCATGGAGGATTTGAAGGCACGATTATGCACACTAGCTGAGGTAAGCAATCCGCAGGTCACGACTTTGTCATGCTTAGTGTTGTAGGGTGACGTTGCCCTCAACCTGTACGACTTTGTTGTACGCAGACCTGGTAAACCCACGGAGAAGTATGGCTTGCGGGCATATGATGAAATAATACTTGCGCCTATGGTGCGTTTTGCTAACTATAGCCTTCATCAATTTGACCACCGCCCGTAAGTAGTGCATATTCGAGCCCCGTGTGATTGAGTTCGACAGGAAACGCATCGGCCTGCGCTCCATACCCCATGCGGATGTCACTGAAGAAATTATAGAACATCCGGCTGACCATGTGGTATGCACTCCTGCATGTATCCATTGTATGATTCCTTTACATCATTCCATCAGACTCAAGCAATGATCATCTCGACGCAACATCTACTCCCGCCGCCATCTACGGCTCCGGCCGATGTGCGTCACTCTCCCATTCCTGCCATTGCTCAGCCACAGGGTGGTACGTACGGCTCCATTTCTTGACATACCTGTACTGACAAAATGAGGAAGAGACAACCTCGGTCGTAGAGAATGGCGGGAAACAAGAACAGCAAGAGGTATCACTGCCATCGACCGCTCATGCAACACCACCTCCGATTGTAGAATCTTCGGCGCAATCCGCTGCAGGAGCACCCGGGGCTGTGTCCGGTGACGCACCGATGGACGTAATTGATGCAGAGGGAGATGGAAAACCATCTGCTATTCCTGCACTTCCTCAGCCTCAACAGCCTTCTGCACCAGAAGCTTCAAGTTTCAATGGTCTCGGTATTGATGTTTGTTTTGAAGCAAGTAAACTTCCTCTCGATGTTGCTATCTTCAACAGTGCTCGGGCATCCGGGGGCGACGATAAAATTCGCAAGCACCTTCAGGCCGTTCTTGTCATCGGGGGAAGCGCCTTGATACCTGGAATGGCCCATGCATTGGAGAGCAGGTGAGTCGTGAAAATAACTTATATATCCGATATATTGAACCGTTTGCAACAAGGTTACAAGCAATCGCGACTCCATTAGTCCCAAGCATGGACAAGGTTCAGATAATCCCTCCTCCAAAAGAGGTTGACCCTCGTGTGCTGGCTTGGAAAGGTGCCGCAGTTCTCGGCAAAATGGACTCTGTAGCAGATCTCTGGTTAACGCCTGCTGATTGGGTATGTGCTGTCTTGCCACATGAATGTTTCTGCTTCACACCACTGTTCAGGATATTCTAGGTATGCGCGGGTTGAGAGAGCATTGTTTCTTTGTGTAGTCTTGTGAATGTAGTCATGGTGTAGGCCACTGCTGTTTGAAAACACGCTATGTAATGCAGATATAATGGTTGGGTCAGTGTAGGTCGTTAGGTCATACTTGAAAAGCAAACTGTCGATCACTACTATGTCTCGACGGATTGTCGAGATAAGTGGTGTGACGCTGGCGGTTGGAACCAAGGGCAGTCGGTAAAAGTGATAATGCTTTTGTTCCGTACCTAGGCACTTGGTGCGTTCACATTTTCTGCGCATGCGCAATGCTATACCAGTGTGTATGGCTCATTGCGGGCCCCGTCCGGTCAAGTAGCGGTCATTTCAAAATTCCATGAAGGTCATTAAGTCCCCAGGTCTCGATTCGATTTACGAATTCATATGCATGCATGTTTGTCTACCATTTAGCAAGAGCTAAAAGACATCCGCTTATGATTACCATAAGGGCGGACCCCGGGCAAAATCTTGGGTGAAATGTAATATACCTTTCTTTTGAGACCATTCTGTCCTAGCGTGACCCAGTCAATCAGTGAGCTGGATATGATTTCCTGAGTGAGTCTCCTTCCAAAGATGGTATGCCATGCCGCAACCTGCGTTATCAGTAGCTCTGTGGGGTGAAAATGAAACGAGAAGTTGAGACGCGGAACTTGAAACGTTATCGGGAGTGTAAAATAAAGCACTTTTACACATGGGACATGGGGCCATGCCAGGTGCTGCAAGCGCGATTCAATCGGAAGAAGAACGTTTGTGAATGGAAGGCATGCCCATACCGTTGGGGATTATCTGATATAGTAGGGACTCACATAATATCAAGACACCTGTCCAACGGCCACATGAAATTAAGCTCAGCCGCGGCGTACTGAGTTGGCAGCTTGGACGGCATGCACGAAGAGGATGTTAATATGCCTTTAAGTAGTTCTCGATAACCGTTCTTTTGCATTCTTCGACCTGCCAAAACGCGGTGGCTTCCGTGTCTCGATGGAGCCGCGAGCTGTGGTGTTTCAAGCATTCGAGGTTTCAACCGGAGCACTTTCTCTTTTAGGGTTAATTCAACACTCTCGGGCAGGATTACTTATCAGATACACTGACTCCGCTTATGCCCGAAGGACGGAAGGCGGTGAGCGGCCGAGAGAAACATCAAATTTCCCAATTTTCAGCGGGCCGGCATCTCTGCACAGCTCCTGCGAGAAAACTACCGTGATTAAACCGCTGCAGTTGCTCCGCAGCCCCACTTACTGTTACAACCCATCGGCTTCGTTTACCTCCGGTACATTTGAGCAGCACGGTTGTGTGCTCGTGAACTGTGATTTAATATTCGTGATCAAGTAGCGCGTCAATTATAGGTTAGCCGGTACTTTATCCAAAGTGAAGTTTGTTGGACATGTATTCGCCTTTCTCTTGAGAACGTGTGATAGCGAGCGCGACCGTCACGGGAACGAGTGCTCGACAGGTGAAGTCGGCCGATGTCAAGGATGCATTACATTCAGAAACTGAGATAATATATCCTTCTACATACTATGATAGATACATCCCCGTGCCGTCAACCTCAAATCACTAGACTTTTACCCCGCTGGAGCACCTGATCTTAGTTGCCGTGATCCTCATTGGCATCGGCCTCGTCATTGGTTCATGAGATATCTGCTCATCGTCACGACGCGATTTCAACAGCATTCCAGGTCGTGGTGGCGCTGAACAACCTGTTTTAGGAAGGTGCTGTGGTTTGACATCTTTTTTTTTGCTACCCATACGTATCGTAATCAACTCGGAACTATCTCGACTTTGCATTCACAATGAGTCACGCCGGTTGTTTCACTTCAGCCTTCCTTATGCATATGAGGAAGCTCTTTCAAAAAGCAATATAACAATCATATCAGCGGTTCGAAATTGTGGCGCCATACTTTCGGCTACTGATCATTCTCCCCCGAATTAGAAAATTGGTGACCACATGGTCTGCATGAGGTCATCAACGTACATTCCCTCAGTGATCTTTCAACTTTATGCTTGGGAGGCACCTCTGGACTCCCCTCCGATTCATTGCAATATAACCTGAACCCAATCGCAAGGGAAGTCCAAAGTCAAGGTAGATAATCTATACTGTCCGGTGTTTTCGGTGTTGCCAATTATGATTCAATGCTGGGTCTCCGATTGAGAGAAACTTTATTACAGCGTTTTCTTCTCATAGCTCAATGAATCGTCTTCAAGGTTTCAAAAATGCTACTTCGGATGGCGGCCATGTGTAAGCTGGTACGTTAGTGCATTATTCATTCGTGCTTCGGTCGCGTTCGGTGGCTAGCCCGCCTACTAGTTTACCGATGCCATCGAAGT
Organism: Rhizopogon roseolus; assembly: GCA_930272055.1. NCBI lineage: Eukaryota > Fungi > Basidiomycota > Agaricomycetes > Boletales > Rhizopogonaceae > Rhizopogon > Rhizopogon roseolus. The sequence goes on from CAKNEV010000073.1 coordinate 29,647, forward strand.
GGGACTATCTACCTCCTCCCGTCGATGACGCGGTCCGAATCCATTGGATTCACAAGGAAGGAGCATACCTCATGGGGCCGGCGACCAAGTTTGTTCTTCATTTCGAATCCATGGCTTCTCCCGCCTTATCCGGCACGGAGCGCCTTGCACAGCTTATGCTGGGAATAACCATCATTTCTCGATACTATAGGTGCGCGAAGTAAGGCTTTCTTCTCCTGCTTTTGCCTTGTGCATCATGCTTAGATGAGTCATGTTAAGTGAGGGGTCAAATCAGGTTAATTATCTCATGTCAACTGACTGGGCTTGACTCAATCCGGAATATCTCTGACGCTTAGTGACCACTCTGTCATGTAAGTAACAAAAGTCAGCAATGATATCTTCGCGCACCTTTTCCTCAGATTTACTAAGTCACCATTAGGCACTAGCCTGACTCAAACTCCCATGCGCACCCCCGATGGCGATAATTGCCCTCAGGTACGCTCAGATGCGCTTATCAGACGCTTATCACCTTCTTAGCGGCCTTAGGCAAATAGAAATCCTACACAGATTGATCTGTGTTGATCCACCGGCCGATATCGGTGGGTCTGAGACTTCCAACCTGAGATGTAACTGACTAATAAGTGGCCGGTCTTGCTACTTGTGCCTTGCATCAAATGGAGGTGCGGCGGTAAATCTGCTTTGGTGAACTCCAACGAATGGTGCCGCCACATTGCATGGGATATGAACATTGCGCCGGTGACGATAGGTGCATTACAAGTGGGCTCATGTGCGGTTTTACACCCGATAACCGGATGTGTTATAATGGGAGGTTGAAACTTGTGCACTAATTTATAACAGAGGAGCATAAACTGGCTACAGTTATACGCTCGATGCGGATTAGCCGGCGGAGCTCTTTGAAACGCGCTCCTTTGGATATCCAATCACCGAGCACTGTGGCCCCTGTCATGTCAACAGAAGGAGAATTATCCTGTCGAGATGGTGGCAATGCGTAAGCATGATGGTAAAATCATGCTGTATTATACTCAGTCGTCAACACGGGAGATTCTGGATGCAAGATGATTTGTTGACTCGAAGGCTGTTCAAAAGGGTGACATGTCGTCCCGCAGAAGCGACAAATTGATACAGTGGCTCGCACGTGCACATGGCAAGGTGGGCTTTGGTCGCATATTGGCACACTGCCCATATCTAGTTGCGACCAGAGTTCAAAGTTGAAGCTGAGAGACGCTCTATGATAACACTAACATTATTTAGCGATGACTGCCTCCCAACCGGTGTTATTCAGTCTGTGTTATTCAGTCTTTAAGTTGCAAAGGAGATCACGGTGGCGAGCCGCGACCTGTCGATCGCATCACCCGTGATCGAGCCCACTGCCGCATTATCATTATGCACTAACATTGTTTCCATCGCGCGTAAGAGTTGAGGGGTAGGTAATACTATCATGAGGGCGGTATATCATCCTGTGCTTGGGCATCATTTTGTGACTAGTGACGATATTCTCTGTGACCGGTGTGACCCATCGTTTGGGACAGAATTGGATTGCTAAAAGGGGAAAGAAACCTGTGCGCCCCAAAGAGTAATATTGCGTTTTGGGCGGGGGAAGACCAAAGCCTTGATGATCGCGGGGCCGAAGGCGTCGCAGGGAACCTATTTGGCAGGCAAATCATCATCATCATCATCATCATCATCATCATCATCATCATCATACACTTGAAGGCGGCAGTTGGGTGGGTGCGGTTTGGCATGTGAGAATTTCCGTGCTGGACGCTAAGTAATTGGAGTTTTGCGACAACGGTTTTCAAGTGGATGACCGATGCGGCATGTATGTCGGCAATACCGGGCGGCCCGCGGGAGGAGTCTTCGAACAGCAAAAATGATATATAACCAAGAGCAAATGAATTTATTCAGCGTGCTTTGAAGGTTATTACCAGACGCGTGACTTCCAAATGAAGTAATAACGTTCCAAAGATAGGTTTTGAATTTGAAATGGAAAGAAGTGAAGTTTGTTCGGGGGTCGATTATTGATAAAATTGAGGGAAGCAGGCAAACTGTCACGAGTTGGTAAGTATGCAGATCTCAGATCTCAAAACAATATTGGATCGGCTGAAAGGAAGACAACGATCAGCGCTGTCTAGGCAAGAACACAGCGTGCCCACTCTGCTTGGAGACACTGTGTCTGACTCTGACACTCACCCTGACCTTTGCGGATAGTACGCCCCCGTTAACTCATTTCATTCCGGTGTTTGCATGCTTTGATTGCTCAGCCATTTCGTGTTTGCGGTTTCCCTCTAACCGCGCGGGCGCTTTTGTATGTTTTACTCCCACTGCTTAGCTTCCCGTAACGTATATTAACTCTCCTCCCAATCGGTCAATGACAAAATTATTCAATCACTTCGATCTCCCTCGAATCCTCAACTTGTACATTCCGCAAGCCTTCTTTTTCTAAGTCGGCTCACATACACCCCGGCTAGATTCAGTCTTCTTCAGGTTCGCATCCCATGCAGGCACCACTTCTTCTCCAACCACCACCTCTTCTCGCAATTGCCCAGCAGAACAAGTTAACGCGACCTCGCGTTCCTCAGCAATTCTTAATTGACGACCTCTCCAGTCTCATAGACCTCCCGCAACCTATGACCGTGGAGAATGATCATGGCTACTCCTCCCAATCGGGAACAAACTACACATATGCACCTCGACCGCAGTTCGACGATGCCCATTCAACCCTTGATCATAACTTGTATGACGCATCGTCATCATCTTCTTCTCAGACCTCTCAGCCATTTAATTCACTTCCGAATTTCTCCCAAACTTCCAATTTTGCCCTCGTATCCCATGCACGCAATTCCGACGCTATTTCACCAGACAATTCAGGCTCTCGCTATATGTCTGGTTCTCCTTCACCCGTCGATGATCATCCCACCGCTTCATTTCCTCAGCCTTACAGTGCTCCCCATCATCAGGATCATTTCCCTGCATCGGCAACTTCCCCTCCAGATTTGGGTCGTTATCCAATTTTGTCGAACCTTAGTTCCCGTGGAACCGATAAATACGCACATGCTCTCCTGGACCAACGCCGCATGTCCGAGCCAGTCATGTTTGGCAGTGCAATAGGTGGCTACCCCACTAATTCATCAACCGATCTAGTCTCTGCACGATATCAACAACTGCAGCACCAATACTCCTCCTCATACACATCGCCCCGATTGTACGGGAGCTATACACCATCTCTGCAGCGTACATTGAGCTCAGGCTCTGTGCGCGATCATTTGTCGAGATCGCCGTGGAGGGACCAAGATCAAATTCCGTTGCATTCTTACGATTCTAGCGAGCTAGAAGAACCTATTTCACCCCTTAATCCTAATTTCTCTGGTGGGGAGGGATCCCCCACAATGGGTTTCCCTGGAATGCCCTATGGGGCCCTTTCGGATGACTACGGGCCATCACCGCCCGGTACCGGCACTTCCACATCATCCAACGCGCCAGGCATCCGACGATTCGTTGATGCTTCCGGCTCGAATATTGATAATAAACAATACTCGTTCGTGGCGCTGCCAGGAAACGCTGTCAAGAAGCGTCCAAGGCGGCGATATGACGAGATTGAACGGCTGTATCAATGTTCATGGCCTTCCTGCACTAAGGCATATGGCACTCTGAACCACTTGAATGCCCACGTTACCATGCAGAAACACGGTCACAAGCGTAGCCCAAATGGTGAGTCGTCATGCTAGAGTTTTACTTCGGCCTGGTGTCTTCGCCATATTGCACTCTCATGCCCACTTTTTTATTCATTTAAATTGTTAAAGCATTAATGCTGATTATATATTGCAGAGTTCAAAGAGCTTCGTAAACAATGGCGCAAAAGCAAAAAGGAGGAGGCTGATGCCCGTGCTGCAGCCATGGCAAGGACCCATAACCCTTATCTCCAGCGCCACGACTCGTATCCCGAGATGGAATACCGGCTTCGTTCACACACCCAACACGGTGCCCATGTTGACCAGTTCACTCCAGCTGGCTCTCCAGAGGAAATGCCTGAGACTGACATGCAAGACGTTTACGAACGCCGGTCGCAGCGCTTTAGTGCTCTATTCCCTTCCGCCAGTCGCACTAGCAGTCCCGCATACACCGCAATCAATCAACCAACCATGTCCTCACCACAGGCGGCCATGAACCGTGTTCCAACCAACAACCCTCTCCTCCCAGGTTATGAACATACCGGAGGTACTGCTGACCTTGATACATATGCCTCATATGGCGTGTACAGCAGCAACCGTCCTGCTTCGGGGCACGGAGGCATGGGGAGCTATGACGAAAAGCGACGAGGTGGCCTATACGATGATAAGCAGTCCTGAGAGTCTTCCTTCCCTGCGAGTCTCGCACCTGCTCATTCCTTTCTGATATCCCTTCCTTTGACGTTTCATCACGACATCCTCGATATTCTTGGTGCTCATGCCTTTCATATCGTGCACCACTGTACCCACCCTTATTACTACTATCTTACGCAGTATATACATAGTTTCTACCCATTTTCCTATGCTTTCGTATTTTATTCATTCAATACCTCTTCACAGGAGACCTTAGCCCAATAATCGTGGAGCTGTACTTTACGGAGCATAACTCGCTATTCTAGCAATATTCACTTCAGTACATGTCTAGGAATGAAAGAGATAGATGTTAAACTCTAGTTATTTTTTTTTGAATGTCTTCCTCGAAGAGAAGTAGCTTCTGGATTGTACTTCGGGAGATCTTAATTATGGCAGCTTGCTATCAGCTTTCATCATACATTTCACCCTCAGTGAGTCGCAACTTGCAAGGTTAGCACCAAAGCTGCTTTGAATATTCCCCACCAGGTGATTGTCCAGCCAGTGCAGTATAATAAGATACATAAGGTTGAACAAGTACATAAACTTGCTAAAGCATGTTCCGGGCTCGTGGGAAGTCACGTAAATACATCCCGCACTCATCGTGATCATAGATTATCGATTAAGTTCAACATGCCGCAAAGATACCAATCTGAGTGAGTCTTTTTGTGCAACTTGAATGCAAAGGCGATATAATCTCGCTTGTCTCACAGTGCAGTGCATGTTATGCCATGAGGTCGATGGCAGCCGACAGAGTCAGGAAACTGCTCCAAATGGACTCCATGCCATACCGTGCACTCCAAAGGAATGTTTGCGACGCCGCAACACATGAGTGGCCGTGTTTTTAACTTCAGTTGCGCCCAAACTTTTTGTACTGAACTTTGTCATGCGGTCGTAACTGCTCCCGCTCCACACTCGAGGCTGACATTTGATCTGTGGCATAGCGTTCTATTTCCGAGAAATAAACACTAATCCTCGTCATGCATATTTTTATAAGTATCTTCCACACATCCGTTCGTCTTCTGCTTGAACCTTCATAGTCTCCTCGGGATCCAAGGTGAGAGTTTAATCTGGTTGAGTTCAAATTTGTATGCTGCATCCATAATCGCTGTATCCTTTTGTAGGAAGACCGGACCTTCCGGCAATTATCAGAACTGTTCTTCGGAACAGGCTGGGCTCTGATGTACGTTATAGTACCCCAAACGTGCGCAAACCACACACGCAATTTTGACCAACTTTCACGTTATCAATTGTGCTGCTTCAAGATTCACGGCCAATCCCATCCGGAGGACGCACATGACCGAGCTTTTCACCGCTGTGATATTCAGTGGCACCTGTCAAGTCGGACTCGAAGCCTCGATCAAAAATGTCATGGCGATAACGCTCTGGAGGCTCTGCCGCAGAATCGCATGCTTGAGGCAGCCGACTCATCTTTCATCGTACTCGGGCGTAAGATTGTTGGCATCTAAATGGTCAACTGCATAAAGCAATGCACCCACATGGGCATTGTGATGGCGCATCACGTCGATATGATGGCAGCTTATCCTCTGCATTGCCTGTTGCTTTGAACACCGAACAGTTGACCCTGCACACCATTAGCGAAATTGCGTCAGTGGGATCAACGACGTCAGCCTGTTACAGGCATTGCTTTGGCAATACGTACAGATTAATTGTGCCGCGGGTACTGCATTGGTCGGTTTTGGCGGGCCATGCTCGGAGATGGACTTTTATTAGTGCATAGTGCTGACGTTGAGCTAATCAGTAGAGACCATCTGGACATTATGTGAAATGTCTGGTCCTGACGTAACACAGGCGTACTCATGAGTATGAGGTAAAGGCTCGCAATTGTTCACAACGACTGATAAGGAAACATCAATGTGCAAACGTCATGACTTCGAGAAGCTTCGCAAGAGTTGATGAAGTACGAATGAAGCGTGAGCCCCCTTTCACAATCCAGATTTGGTAGAAAGTATGGGCGTCACATGTTTCGGGAAGTTTGATTATCTTTGCTTCTGTGCTTCTATCCGTTCGTGCTCAAATTTGAAGCTTGAGGATGAGGATGAGACATCAATTATTAGTTATGCATTCCGTCGCATGTATTTTTGTCTCGCGTCATCAAATGCGGATGACTGGTCAATTCTACCACTCTGGTCGATCGGAAGTCCGTCTAAACCGTGAACACAGACAAGGTTGCACCGTGCAGCTGAGTTTCAGTGGCCGGATGTACACACGAAACATCAACCACCAGTTATAAATGACGGGACACGTCATATACCAACTGGACATGTCAAATGAGTCGATTGTCGAGATGCCTTTTTCATAGACCTACTAGACAGTGATAACGATATGGAAGAAAGATAATGTATCTACGCCGTAAAATCAAAATTATCTGCAATGACTAAAGCAAGGAATTTTTCCAAAGGGTCATGCATGGTTTCTTTTAGAGCGGGCAAACTTAAGAGTAGCTCGTCCTGGACTTATTACGAAAGCCCTCCTTACCGGAGCCGCAGCGTACAACGCTAACCAGCAAAAAGAAACGTATGCCTTTATCAGCTTAGTTTCTGCCAATACTGCGGAGGCGGCAATAATAGACAACCTTGATTGAACTTCGTTTTAATATGTTACAACATGTTGCCCTGGACAGTCATGACGCAAGATAGCATTTAATGATCGTCCCTGGCTACGCTCCGGGGTATGTGTTTGTTGGCAGGTTAAGCCTGAATTTTGAATACTATGATAGACGAGACGGGACTTGAATGAAGCGCGCGAATCCTGCTACATTTCCCATCTCCATGAAGGCTACTAGCAGGATAGATTTGTAGCGCAAGTCTTCAAGCATGAAGTTTGAAGAGCACGACGCAGACGATAGGAGTTGTTGTATCCCAGTCCGGCTAGGCAACCCCTAGACATGCAAATCAACCCCTCCCCTTGATCACCACAATTTAATGATAATGTTTGTGACATCACCGCAGTCCAGCGCCCAGCAATGACTGCGCTTTTGATCAAGTCCCTGACTTACCCGTTGAAGTTCTCTATCACAGTTATCCCGTCATCCAGCAATGACTGTGATCTCTGATTTACCTGTTGAAATTCTTCTGGATAACTTGTTGCCTTGGCTTGCTATACCAGATCTCATTCATCTTGGGGAAACAAATCGCTCCTTTTCGCGATTGTGCAACGATGACACATTCTGGCAGAGGAGGTTGCAAGAGGATTTCAATTTTACAGACGAGAGGACTGCGCGAATCACCGGATGGAAGCAAATCTATAGAGGGTTGAGTAACCCAAAGACTTTTGTTTGGGGGTAGGCACTACGATATTTCATCACTCTTCCGCATGACCAGATAACCATGCAGTGACGCTTCGAAGGGCAGATTAGGATTGAAGAAGCTTCCAAATTCAACTATCAAAGATGTCCCATACCCAGTAGAGCTAAAAATTGAATCAGGAGCGCGTATTGTTAATCTTTCAGCCGCCGGAATGTATGTTATTTTTTGTGGTTCCGGAAGAACTGCTTATGTGTCTTTCAAAAGGTCGTTCTTTGCACTGGACTCGGCTGGTAGCGTATACGTATGGGGTGGGTCTTCCAATATTTCAGGGGTGATGCAGGAACTAAGACTTGTATCACACTCAGGAGCATTGGATGGTACCTCTTATGCCCTAGAAGGAGATGGTTACTCTGAGCCGGCGAAGCAAGCTAAGACACCATTAAAGCTTGGTATGCCTTCTCCTACGCGAAGCATTAGGTTAATTTCTCGTGCATCGAGTAAAAGACTTGCTCACATTCGTCAGCTGTGGACGGTTGCATGCTACTACGCTGGACGATCGGCATCGCGTTTGGACCTTTTTAAGCTGGGGCCGCCCATTCAGGCTTGACAGCCCTGCTCTCAATGCGACTTCATCCGATTCTACCCCCACACAGATTCAGTCTGGCTGGAACTTTTCGTCAGTCCTCACAAAATCTGGTGATGTATATGTCTGGTGGCCATTCAGTGGCCCATTAAAGGACGTTATCGATGCACGGAATGCGACTATGGATGCTGCGGGCGTGACAGTCCGCGCCACGGAGAGAGGCGTTATCCCTTGTTCGGCATGGGAGCTTCAACAAGAACCTACCTTGTTACCCCCATTGCCTCAACTACCGCAGCTGTCGTCATTGTCAGCGGAACCCGCGAAGCTTGTTAAAATTGCTGCTTTGCAGAGTCAGCTCATCGGATTGACCGATCATGGTCATGTCCTCAAGGTTTCCGTTGAAAGTTCTCTTCGGCTAGGCAGATGGGAATACGTAGGTTCATGTTGTTTGTGTGGAATAGAATGTCTTATACATTCTTAGCTTCCTAACTTCTCTGAAGCTGAGAAGGTTCAACAGCACCCTGCGTATATTTCTTCCCAGCTGAAGGCACCTCAGAGTTTGCGGATAACTCATGTAATGATTTCATTAAGACTTCGAATATTATATCCTAACTGAAACCTCTTCCAGATCACGGCGCAATTTCAAACATTTGTTGCTTATTCTCCCGGTCCCAGTTCCGTGGTTCTTTGGGGTTCTCACGAAACAAATGCCGATTCTAAACCTTTAATTATTCCCGCGCTTCAAAACAATGATGTTATCTCCGTTGTTCTTGGAGATTACCATTACGGTGCTCTTACATCCACGGGGAAGCTTCTAACATGGGGTTCTTACTCTCGAGGGGCGCTCGGCTTAGGCGACCCTGCAAATATTCCACCCGGTCAGCCGGGAGGCTATGCAACTGAAGACCAGCGAAGAGCTGCTGTCGCTAATGGTGGTCCGTTCCCTCCGAATGTACTCGAGCCCGCGGAAGTCAGTTTTGGACGGAGAGAGAAGATGTTTTGTTTCGCTGTAACAGCTGCTGGGTGGCACATGGGAGCTCTCGTCATCGATTTACAGGTGGGATTTAAATTCACTATTTTCGAGGCCTTCTGCTTACCGATGTAAAAATAGCCGGATACAAATGATCAAGATAACGGCGAAGACGAAGACCCTCCCATGCCTGGACGGTTTCCCCGGCAGCTCGAATCCCAAGGGTCCTCGCATGGCTATCCTCATGATCCAAGTCATTGGGGTCTACCTGTTACGCCTGCATTTAGAATCGGATTTGCGGGAAGGGGCGCCGTCAGAGGTGGACATCTAGGCAGTGGCCGGGGCCGTGGCTTGTGAGAGGAAGCACTCTACGACACTGGGTTTATGGGAATAAATGAGGCATCCACAGATCTAGTTGTGGACGTATGACTCTAACATTACATTTTGATGTCATCGCAGCATTCCACGGCTTCACTCCTTCGAGTAAGACAAGGTAAGTTACAGATTTTTCCCTCGTCTGACATGCGCCATGCATCGCACCTGTTTCTTTTCTTTCGATCCTGAACGGAAAGTCCATCTTCGTGGTAAGGTGATAGACATTGTGAGAAGTCTTCTACATACCCACCACCATCGTGAGCTGGTGTTCACATCCGTAACGGAGTCCCGAACAAGTATTAAACTAGATGGAAGTCCAAGACACACTCGACCAACATGTCGTCTCCAATTATTTTCTACGATATTCCTTCCACTTTGTCTGCAAATGCGTGGTCCCCAAACACCTGGAAGACCCGGTATGTACTCTGATAATGATCTGGATAGTCACTCACCTTACACATGGCAGATATGCCTTGAACATCAAGGGCGTTCCGTACAAGACTGTATGGGTCGAGTACCCTGACATTGAAGCTCTCGCCAAGAAAATTGGGGCTCCTGCCACAGGCACGAAGGATGATGGCAGCCCATCATACACTCTCCCCATCATCAATGATCCAAACACAGGGAAGGTTGTTTCTGACTCCTTCCTTATCGCCGAATACCTCGACGCGACTTACCCCAGCGGAAACATCCTGTTCCCTCCTGGCACAAAGCCATTGATCGAGGCATTCGAGGCAGGTGTTGTAGGGGGCATCGGTGCTATTCTCCCCCTCCAGCTTGCTCTCAGCTGCTACATCTTGAATCCTTCCAGTGAGAAGTACTTCAGAGCAACTAGAGAGGCGACGTTTGGCAAGAAGATTGAGGAGTTTTCTCCTGCCGGCACCCATCGCGACGGTGACTTGGCAAAGAGCAAGGAGGGCCTTACTGCTGTAGATGGTTGGCTCTCAAAGAATGGGGGAGGAAAGTTCGTCATGGGAAACACCATCTCGTACGCAGATGGTATTCTCGGAGCCTGGCTCACTTGGATCAAGATCACAAATGGTGAAAGTAGCACTACATGGAAAGATTTTGCCACATGGCACGGAGGAAGGTGGAGCACATACCTTACCAACTTGCAGCCCTTCGCGGCAGTTTTGTAATTACTATTTATGCTTAACTTGAAGTAGATACCTGGAGACTTTTCTTAACAACTTGAAACTGTGTGCGTGGATTTGAGTTAAGACACATTGGGGATATACTGCTATAGCGCTCATTCAGTTCGCCACTCACCACCCAAGCCATGGTAACGTGGTACTGATAGAAATTTGGTTGACACGAGAAATCTCAGTGACACTGCAGATCGGCCAAAAGAGCCAAAAGTAAGGGCCTGGCCGGGAATTGAACCCGGGACCTCCTCGAAATCAATGCCAACCACCGAAACCCTAACAAGGAATCATACTACTAGACCACCAGGCCATGAAAGCCAGGGACATCCGGTGCGTGAAAGCACCCATACACCGAATTAAGATGGGGGCAGAAAATATGGAACAGGTGTTCCTAGTGGTGGATAATACGAAGTTACAAACGACACTTGGCTATCCAACTGTGAGTGGGTGTGTATATAAAGTAAGCGCCTCGTAGACAACACGAGTCAACACGAGTAGGTCTGGTCGAATATTCCAATACAGTTGCTACAGTACATATGGAAATCCAGAGAGTACGAGGCGGGCATAACTTAATTGAACTTGAAAATGTTTCGAAGGGGTGTGAGACGGTTCTTGTATGCGCCATCGTCCATTGAAATCCTGAGTTTCTTCTCGTTCGTCGTCGACCATGGCTTGTGAGCATGAGCGGGTGCGGTTCGCCCGTTTTCCTTGTCCGCACCAGCGACATGAATGTGACGGTCAATGGTAGAGGTTGTTGGCTTGTCAAGCTTTGGTGCAGACGGGATCTTAAGGCTGACATTAGTATCGACGCGCTCCAGAATGGGTACTTCAGATACACGGCGTAACCTGACTCTGGGAACTAGCTTGGACTTCATTGTGTACGACTTCGTGGTGACAGGCACCTGATCTTCCTTGGGCCCAAGTCCTGTCTTGTTTCCCGACTTATTTGTACCTGTTGCGGATAAAGGGGCTGTGAAGCTATTCCTCAGTGGGGAAGGGCGCCTCGCTGCAGTTGAAGCTGGCGGAACGAGAAGGCCCACGTCTTGACTGCGTCTGACATCCTCGAAGCGAACGCTCTCGACCGTCTTTAAGATACTTTTTGCGCATGGAGGAGTAGAAGTATTAATTAACACGGGACAAGAAGGGGCTATGACGCGTGGTGGACCGTTAGGTGACGTTGGAGAGACCTTCATGTCTTCTGACCGTGAGCAAGGAGGTAAGGCAGAGCGAGTTGAAGTGACGCAGCTAGAAAAACGATCGTCCGGGGAATTTCTCGGTCTGCCGGATACAATGCTAGGCATGAATGAAGGTGGCAGGACGTCGGGCGAATTGTCGACACCCTGAAGATCCATGGTAACGATAGCGAGGTCTTTCTCAAAGGCCCACTCATCGTCACTCAAAGACGATGGCATCGATGTTACAGAATACATATCCAAGTCCACAGATGCAGCCTGCCATTCGTTGATTTCGTAGGTCGTAAGCGCGGAAATTCCGCTCCCAAGTGCATCATACTGCGATCTGAGATTCGATAGCATACTCTGGTGATCAGTGAAAAGTTCTTCATCGGGATCAAGAATTCCAAGATCGAACTCGGGCGCCCAGACGGTTGGAGAGCGGAGAGGTGTGGGGAGATCAGGATACTTCAGATCGTCTACTTCCTTTATCTGCAAGCCAGATACCTTCTTTCCCCTTCGAACGGCTAAGGAAGGGATAGATCCGAGTTGTGGCAACGGGAACGATGCATCGCCGCATGTAGGTACTAGCTGCATTGTTGTCTTATCTGAACAAGGTTTGGGAATGGGACTGTCCGAGGCGCGTTGTGCCCATTTCTCCTTTCGTCCGTGGATAGGTATACTGAGACCCGATTCAAACGCGCGAACTGATAGTTTGGACCCTGCCTGACGCCAGGAACATTCCTTCAAAATGACAGCAGAATCTGTATCGTCCCGAATGGAGTACGCACAGTGAGGAATAGTTATGTTAGAAGACCAATTCGCAAAAGGTTGGGCCATTCCCGGGCGCGTTATCTTGCTCGTCCATGAGTGGATAGTTTCAGCTGGGAAAATAGAGCCTTCAGAAATCCATTTGCGCCGTGAAACAGGTTTGTCGCCGGTCCAAGGAACGTGTCTTGGGGGACGCTGGGGTGTTAGCTTCTCCTGCATTCGCGTTGGTCAGTCACAGCGGGGCTAGTATACTTCGACTCACGACCCATGTCTTCATGAAGAGCTGTTCCTTCATGACCAGTTTCATGCGTGGGATTGTTGGCGTAGAGAGAACGTTGCGAGCGGTTTGTTCGTCCGCGTGTATGGCTCCGAGAGAGATAACACCAGGGCGAACAGTAAATGGCACTTGAGCGCGGTGATCCTGGATGATAAAGATAGCCGGTCGGTGATCCTTGGGGAAGGGCGGCACGTCTTCCAAGTCACATTCGCCATCTGATGAAGACCCTGTGAATGACGGCGATGTAGTTAACAATTCCAAATCATCGAATGCGCCTGCTCGGGAGAGGACGGCTGCAATGTCGAGGGATGGCTGCGACCGCAAGGAAGATGGACGAGCCGAAGAATGAGAGATGTAGAAGGACGTCTCCTGAGAAGTCATCTTGATGCTGGAGACTCGGAGCAGATGAGAAGAGAAATTATAACGTAGGTATACCAATTCTAGAAAAGTCGGACGTGTACTAGTAAAACGAGTGGCTGACCACATTAATATTGATCGTTAAATTATATGGGCCTCATTCATGATTCCAAGTCGAGAGGCTAACCACCATGTGACAGGACCAGTGTCTATCAGCGTTACACGGACCTCAGGGATCAAGTTAAACGTTCAAATCGTAACCTGTATATTTTCAACGTTTGTTTTACCAAACGAATTTCATATGTGCAGGAGTAAACATTGGATGATGGTGACACTATTACGATCAATGTCCTGAAATATGAATTTGGAATTGCGCGACACATGCACACAAATAAAAATATGTTAAAGCAGTCAAAGGAAAATTCAGAACATGCAATGAAGGCTACCACAACCCGCTAAATCTTCAAGTTCAACTAACTAGGAATCTTCTTGTCCCTCCCGAAGGCATTCACCTGGGGTACGGTGACCGACATCGTATTTGAGCGCGACCTCTTGAAGAAGGCCTTGAGTGATGTCACAAGAAGCGCACACACCAGGAACGACGGCGACACATTCGGCACGGAACGGCTGCCGTATGGTGGAGGGGGGCTGCTGTATCCTTCCGCGGGGTATACGATCGGAGAGGTGGAGCTGCCGACCAGAAACGATGGGGAGCGCTATATGACTTGTCAACCAGGAGAATGTAACGGAAAAAGATAGCCTACAGATGGGTCGTAAATATAACAGGGTGGTCGCCGCCGACGCGCGAGAGAAGGTCTGCTCAATGTGATAGCTGGACGGCTAGTTGGAGATGGAGGCTGTGGGATCAATATAGATGAGCTCCGGAAACGTACTAATAAAGCATCAACTTACCTCGGAGACCTCAGAATCCATATATTTCAGGTCTTCAGTCAGCATCCGCCCCTTACCTTTATCAACTTTCAACACAGGTCGTCCAAGTAAATGGTAATCTAGATCGGTTTCGAGGGCATGCGGGCACGATGCAGAAGACGCGCTGAGAGCATCAAGTTCCTCTGAATCTCCCTCGCGATGTGTACACTCCCGGATCCAAGTGGCGAGTTCTTCAAGTTCCTGGAGCATCGCGAGCATATCGGGATGAAAGCCGCACTCTGGCGGGGAGGACGAGCACAGAACATCCATCGGGCTTTCAATCCGGTCACCAGTCAGATCAGTTTCAACAGCCTGCAAAAAGTGGTCTTGGACTGATACGAGCTCGAAGATTTTTCCAGAACGCTTGGAAACCATGTCAGATATAGGATAGCTTGGTGAAGTAGGTGAACTAAGCGGGGGCGTGACGGAGCGCGGAGGGACGGTGAGAACCAGCGCGTTGCGATTTACAACACGGCGGTGGTTTAGCGGAACACGTCGCGGTTTGACCACTTGAGTACAGCGATACGGTGCCTCCGCACGTGAGGAGTCTGGACTGAGCGGGAGAGGGGAGCACATGGTGTCGACGTTGTAGTTCCCATTATTAATGACAATCGACGAGCTGCGTTGCGTGGCCATATTGTCTTCCTCAGGGGACGTATCGTAGTTCAAGACAAGCAAATCGACGCGCGCGGACCCTAACATGACATCAGGGGAGAGTGGCGGGACTAATTTGGATCTTGGATTGAATGGGATGGCAATGGAGCTGGCAAGATACTCAGCGTTTGCGCGGCGATGGAGCCCACGACGCTTTGGAGAGACTTTGTCGATGACAGGGAAAGGGGGACTAGTAGAGGAGACACTTTGTTCAATGCTATAACGTCCATCCTCGGCTGCTTGCAAGGACACAGTGTTCTGCAAATCTTTAAGAATAGGTCTGGATTTCCTTGTAAGTAGTCCCCAACCAGACGGAGCTGGAGAGCTCGAGTGGTCGACGGGAGTCTGAGGCAAAGACTTCCGGGGTGACATGGTGAACGACCAGTGAAATAAACTAGTGGTCCGGAAGATTGTTGGGAAGTCGGGCAAAAGAACCATCGCGTAGTCAGCCTCTTGATATGAACTTACGACTAGGCTGAGGCTGACTAGGGGTTATAGACATAGCTGGAATGATCTGCAGAGATGATCCAGATCTGGTGCCGGCGGATGTTAAGACATTACCGTTTTTGAATTCAGAACGCCTGCCATATTAAGTAATCTCCAAATTCCGTCCTCCGATGCAAATGCAAGATTCCTTCGCCGCCCACCTCTTCGCAGTTACTGGCATTGTCCCCTTCGGGGTGACATACGAAAAATTGGAACGATACAGAGAAGATTAGCATGGCCCCTGCACAAGGATGACACGCTTTCCCGGAGTGGTAGACCTACGGGTCTCAATATTTATTTTGCTGCTCATTTGTCAGAAGCTGAAGTCACGAACCGTCTAAAAACTCAGTTCTTTTTCATTGACCCTTCCACGTATTGTCATACTCATCCCTACCCAAACCTCTTGTTCACCTCATACTGTAGGATTAACACCAACGACCGCTATTTGTCCTAGGTACATGATGCGGTATACAAATGTATTTTAAAAAAAAAAAACTTGTCGTGAACTTGAATTTGAACTAAATCAAATAGTTTCAAAACAGTATTTTGCTTTAGCTCCAACAGGAAGGTTTTACATATCATCACAGGGACGAAACACACAATCTAGTGCTGAAATATCTCCTTCTCTATCCATATTTCCGGATGGAGACTAGCTTGACTTGGTCGGAGACGGCGTCGACAAGACTAGGCCTTCTAACGTCCCCCTTGCAACAATCTGAACGCATTTAACACCTTGTCCCACGGAAGGTCCTTAGTGGGAGTGACATGTGACCAAGTGTTAGATGCCACTACCTTCTTCACCTTCGGCAGGGCCAAGTAGACAATGAGAGCGACAACTCTCGGATTTTCGACAGCCATGTGTCCAAGCACGAGACACTGAAGATTGTTTGCGCCAACCATCGATGCAGGACAGTCTTTTATTCCCTCTAATACATTCGCACTGATTGCTAGATGGGCGCTCTTCAAATGAGGACGCATGTTCACTAGAGAGAAGAGGCTGCGCAGAGCGACGTTGTAAGGTGTTTCTCAGCTATCTCCATTATTAAATTTGAAAACTTCAAGACAAGGCCAAGAGGCAGTCATAGCAATGAGATGCTCGTCCGAAAAATGAGGTTGACCGTCAAGAGATAAAGCTTTCGCATGCTTGAGAAGCGAAGCAGAGGCCGGATAGCATCAATATCGATAGAGATGGAGACGTATGCTACCGGGAGGTGTTCCTGGGATGGGTAAGAAATCAAGCGAAGAATTTGCATAGATCCCTGTTTCTCGATTTAATAAGATACTGAAAAACTTTTGCAAAACATGAAGGGATGGCACTTGGTCTGGCATGATAAATAAATGAAAGGGCGAAGGCTGGACTTCCCGAATGAACTCGCTGATGGCAGTCAGACGAGCAGAACTCATTCCAAAGCTGTTGATCCGGGAAAAATCCGGGGAAGAATGGGATGTGGAAACTGCGCGAAATCGTACTGTCGGCGTCCACTCAAGATACTGATGTCCAGTTCAGTCAATGATGGGTGCCATGCGATGTAAGTGATCGCTGTTGGGTTGAGTGCGTCGCAGCGAAGCTTCTGAAAATGAGGAAGGATCATGATTACATTTGACACCATAGTCAAGATGGGTTCATGCGACCCGTAACCGAATAGACGGAAAGTTGTCAGATGAGGACACGAGGTGGCAATAGGTGAGATGAATGAGATATCGGGAAAGGCTGATAGGATGAGGCTTGATGGTAGGATCTGTCAAGGATGTGACAAGAAAAATTCCGAGGCTAGTCTTCGGGGACAAAGTGGCTATAATGAAGACGCTGCGAGTTTGGGAGGTGGGGCTGAGCAACGGGGGGTTGCGAAGAGCTTCCAAGATATTGCGATAAAACGATGCTAGAATAGAATACGGATGGGATATATTTCTGTAGAACCTCCCATTCGCTAACTGTCAAGGTATTCGTGCTCTGTCATATTCAGCTGTCAGCGCCAAGCATTGAGCCAGGTTTCGATAAACTCACGTGTTCACTCCAACTATTAAAATGAGTCGGGCGGGTAGAGAAACATCGGATCAGAGGATGTGAAAAGTATAGGTCTCCCCACAATATATCCAATGAGGGTTTATGGAAATTTTTGCATGTCCTCGCAAGAGTCTCCTGGCCAACATTCCTTCCTGGCTAGTAATGTATGGAGAGTTCATTGGCCAGGTCAAAGACTACATGGATGATGTCGTCCAGCTGCAGGACACGGTGCATGATGAACCTAGAGATGATTTAGACTCGACAAGAAGAAGGCCAAAAACTTGTGAGCGGGAGAAGACTGCGGCAACGCCATGATTGGGCAGAATCGCTGACGCAGACCGCAAATCTGCGATCTCCGGTATGGTGGGTAGGCGATTCCGAGCCCCAATTGTGAAAACGAGCGGTTATCCTCTCAGCCAGTAGTAAATTGCAGAAGAGCACTAGTGGATCGTCATAGCGGTGCTTTTCGGTCAAACGGAAGTTGTTTATGCACTTTATGTCAAGTTGTTGGTAAAACGGGATCTCACGGTCTAACGTCTTAACTGCCATCGTCGCGGACGTCACCGACAGCTCATTTTCTCTGTCAAACTCAGTCGCCGTCGTTGTTTTTCGTGGAGAGCTAGGCGGTGCTGATCCTACCAGTCTAGCCTTATCAAAACTATTTCACTGCTCATCACCGCCATCCATTCATTTCCACCATACGGCGCATATTGATACGCGCTATTCAACACACGTTCCCTCCATCTTCAAACAGCTGGCAGTGTCAGAGCACTTGGAGTTTGGTGAGTATCGATCTGAATTGGATATCTGATGAACCATTTCCGTCTTCATATTTGCACGTCAGGCCGAATGTCTTCATACTCATTCAGACGATAAACTACTCCATCTGATCTTTCCATGCATTTGCATTCATACCTTTCTTACATGTTCACATACTCATTGCCTTTTTTCAGATATTGCTAACACCAGTCTAGCCAGACCACCTTGTGAGTATATTTGCCTTGTTGCTATTTTGCCACACCCCGCGTGATGAAATCCGAGAACATTTGCACGTCAGTCAGAGCCACGCATCTTATGACGCGTGGTTGAGACGACATATTCGCGATACCTGACCATACCCTTTCGTAACTTGTCAACACGTCTATCTATAACCGCTTCTGATTTTCTTAGGATCCCAGCTTCCCCCACTAAACGATCTTAATTCATTAATATCTCCATCCCCTGCTGCCGATTACTCGTACCCCGTCGATTTCTATATGTCGACTACCAACGGCGCAGCTGGTGCTTCTCGCACGACTCTCGCGCCACCTGGGACGAATGTTGTTCGTCCCAAATCATCAACAGGACTTATCCCAACCAATAATGTTACCACTAAAGAGGGCGTGACCGTCCGCACTCGAATCGACCCTACACTCACCGTCGACGACGTTGTCAGGCAGCTCTGCGTTAATCTCAAAGTCACAGAACCCTCCTCCAATTTTGCTTTGAGGGATAAAGATACCGATGAGCTGATTGTGAACGAAAATTTGCGCAAGAAAATCAAGAACAAGGCGAATCTCAAGTGCGCAATACAGGATTATGTTCCTAATATATTACTGATGCCACCGTCTTTGTTACACTCTACAGACTAGTCAGTTCTCCAAATATCGAGGCAGCAGAAATCGTCCAGAAGCTCATCGTTCGAGATGAGAAAACATTGAAAATGGCTCTTTGGTCATTAAAGAAGTTCATTAGAGTACGTATGATTTGTTTATTTCATGGATGTTCGTGTCATAATGGCCGTGTAATCAGGAAGAAAAGTTTGCTCAGGAATTTTTAACTCGTGGTGGTGTTTCTGAGCTCGCAGAAGTCATTTGCACTGAGCACGGAAATACGCTCGCAGTACGTGTCTTTTGACCACTCGAAAAGTCGACTCCTCAGCATTTATCTTAGTACGCTCTCGAAGCCATGCACAACTTAATGGACCTGGAACACGGCTGGTCAACCCTCGACAGTACTTTCATTTTCAGAGTCGTCCAGATTCTCTCTTCGCCAACTTCTCTTATTAATGTTTGCCGTCCTGCCACTGCCATCCTAAAGAAGCTGGTTGAGGCTGATCCGATGAATGCACCTGGGCCGCTACTTGCCAGTTCGAGTAGAAGTCCCCCTATTGCGCCCCCTGGCTCGGTGTATCGATATGGTTTCCAGATTGTTTTCCAGCAGATGCGGAGGGAGAAAGGATCGCTGGAGACTGTCGTAAATCGTCTTGGGAGTGCGGATACTGCGATGATTCTACACAGGTATGTGCAACGCCTGTCATTTCAGTAAGACGGTGTTGAAGTCCCAGAAGCATGATGTTGATAAATTCGCTGCTGTCGCACGTCAATGACTCTGAGTGGGATGACTTTATCTCAGAATTAGAGCGGCTCAATGTTCGGAAAGCGGTTATAGTGCGTAACATCCACTTGTTTGTTTTACGAATGATTTATGCGCTGTTGTAGCGGCTCATGTCGTCGCATAATATTGATGACCTGACGTCATCCATTCTCGACTTCCAGGCGAATGTTGTGCGTGTGACTTACCGTAAGAAATCGACGCTTGTCGAACCTGAAGTCGAACCCATCCATGAGTCGATTCTTGACTATATCTGGAATTCCAGCAAGATTCAAGAGGGACAGGATGAAGATGGTCAGGTGTTAAAGTGGCGTAAGCTAGGGTTTGCCAGCGAGAATTTGGTTTACGAGTTTCAAGAGGTGGGAGAGTTGGGGCTTGATTGTTTGGTGCGCACTGTCATTTCCTTCTTCGTATAATCCGCCGACCAATCGTGCCGTAGCGTAATTTTGTTGCGGATGATCCGGAATTGTTCTCCAAAGTGAGCTCTCTTGCTCTCTCATCATCGCAAGCACCCAAATCAACGTTCGTCGGCAGGTCATATTGGAGCAATTGAGCCGTTTGGCGGAAAGGCGTTGTCCCATAGCAAGGGCTTCGAATGAAATTGTTGAACTGCTTTCCGAACATTGGATGATTTTCGCTCCTGCATGTCAGCCCTCCTTAATCTGTTGCAAGGCACACAGCTTCACTGACGTTTCATCCTCAGATTCAACGTCAACAACATATCAGCCCTTCTTCCTCAACTTTTACCGAGTCCATGTTCTTGCTACGCACTTTTTCTTGCGTATGTGGAATGAGAGTGGATCTGCAGCAGGCGACTTCTCTCGTATTGTAGCGCTCACCAGAAGCCAGTGTGTTTTAATCCCTTCTAAACATTGGGCAACTATTCATTGCTTGTTCGAAGGGTTAAGGTGGCTTTGCAGAATGAAAATGTCAAACCATGGCACGAGGTTGAGCACGCCTTCCTTGAGTGCGAGTATCGCGCTGTACGAGACAGGCAAATGCAAGAGCTTGAGGCAGAAGACGATCTTCTGAGCAAGGTTCCTGTTCGGTAAGTGGGTTAGCGTCTGATGCGGGAATGCTATATTCATACTGGATGAACCAAGGAACTTGAAAGAGAAGATTACCCGCGAGTCTGCTGAGTTTGTCCGTCAACAACGGATACAGTGCCTCTTGCAGGGGGCGTGGTTCGTCAATGGTATTCCCACGCCAGCAAATGGTCTTTCGCGTCGACCGAACGGGCAATGGAGATTCATGAGACTGGTATGGATCTGATGTGTGATTCCCAAAGTAAGCTCATTGGCTCGATAGGACAACGGCCTGAAATATCTCCACTATGTGGATAGTGCGGTCAAGTTCCTCGTTCGAAACGGACTGGAAGACCTGCCAGAGCGAATTGAGATCGCAGCTATCAGCCAGATAGCAACTGGTACTTGCGCACCTCCGCCTAATATTCTGCGGGATCACGTCGATTTACCTCCGCCTACCAACCTCACTCCGTCGCCGTTGTCATTCTCTCTTCTGACAGCCACTGAAGGCTCGCTGGCAGACCAGATTGCGCCAGATCAGTCCCGATGGGCAGATTGGACTGATGGGCTCAATATGCTTCGACGGGACAGCGGTCATGTCACATCTGATGAAACAGCAGGGTACATCAAAGCATTGACAGAAATCGGCCTGAAGATTAGACTTCTCGGTGAGTTGATCGCGCTCTCACGCCCAAGAGAAAATCCAATCCATGTATTTTTTTCCCCTAGACCTATCAGGTGAAAAGGTTGATATACCGAGTGGACTGGTGGCAGGTCCTCCGCCAAGCAATACCGACTTTTTCTTCTCAGATCTCATTTGAGTAGCGTGATGCAAACTCGTGTAATTTTTCTTACTCTTGTTACTGACTTGTGTAAGTCAGCCAGACAGTGTAAATTGGATGGCGGGTAATCTTGTGGACAATCCTATTAGTTGCTCGTATACGGCTTTTACAATAAACATCCTTGTCTCGTGGAAACTATATCGAGAGGATGTGATGTGCAGTTGATGCAGTGTAGGTAGATATACAAGCAGATGCAGTTGATGCGATGAGATGAGGATTGTAGATGTGGTTGAATGCCAAGGGATAGTAAGTAACTTAGTGTGACGAGCACGGCTGGATATGAATGTCATACGGGGGTTGAACCCGCAATGCAGATAGATCGGGTATGTGAGTTGGATCTTGTTCTCGGGGTCAAGAAAAGGTGATTGTCAGGTTAGTTGGCGGGACCATTGAGTGCAGCAGAGCCGTTGGAGCGTTGAGATGTGTACTCAGCACCCGCCTTGAAGAACGGCTTAAAGATGGCTTCTGGATCGTTGAAATCGTTGTGGACAACGTTGACGAGGTATGATGATTCTATGACCTCCATCAAGAGATTGCGTGATGGCGACCCTGCCTCATAAACATTGGCCCACTTGACGCCTAGTTCGTATGCCTCGTCCTGCGTGGCAACATTAGCGAAGATCGCACCCAGTCAGATGTAACTAACCTTCCATGCCATGAAACTGATAGCCTCAACAACTGTTGGTTGGATAATCTCCTTACCAGGGAAAACGCCCCACGTGACAGCATTGGGTCCTTCGGAGTGAGTGTTCGTCCTCAGGTCACCTTGCTTGTTGATAACATAGTACGTCATATTGCTGTCGCGGTCGATGTGAGCGAGCAGGAGCTCTAACAGTTGAGGACCAACGAAGAACTCTAGATATGCCTAAGAGACGGCGGCGATAAGGAGGCAGTTCACATATGATTCGTGCTGCTTACCTTCTGGTAAACGTACCCGTTACTCGGCCCCCAACCAAACTGTGGGTCATCGCTCCTTACGCCATTGACGGCGGGTTGAGAGTTGATTGTCAAGAAGCCAAGCTCGTTTATCTTCGCGAGCTGTGAGGCGATTGCGGAGGTTTCGGAGGATGCTGGCTGGTCCGACCATGGGAGAGCTTTGAGACTGCCCGAACAGAACCGACTGAATAGCGATGCAATTTCTGCGAAAGACGTGGGCTCTCCCCAAAGTTTCAGCGCCTCGTCTTTCTATGATGGGAGTCAGTAATTGCATGGGTGGTATCGTGGTATTTGTTACTCGCCGTTTGTTTCAACCAGACACCGTATCCATCAAGTTCACCATACGCTGGACTCCGCGAGTCACCAAACCGTCCGTTGGGGAACTCATCCCAATCCTCGGTACGCGAAAGGTACGATTCTGTCCGATTTGCCCAGAAGATAGGACGAATGTTTTCTTGCCGCCGGTTTGGGGTAAGGGACTGAAACAAATCATTAATAAATCATTGAGCAGTGAGGCAAGTCCACATACTTGTCTCCAGGGTAAAGGCTTGATGGTCTCTACGCGAGGCATGAGGTTCAGCTCCTCCAGCAGCATTTTCGTTCCCTTCTCCAAGTTCATGGTATAGAAGTGAAGACCTTTGATACCGAGGTCTGCCGCAAGGATCTTACGGCACATTTCTGCTACCAGCTTAGTTCCGATCTCTCGCACCTTCTCGTCGTTATTTTTATGGGGCTCTAGAGCATCCAAGAAAGATTGCGGAATCTTAGTGTTAGCAAGTGACGTTGCCTTCATGAAGCCATTCCAGGTTTGGATCGGAGCAATACCGGGAACGATTGGGATTGTGACGCCAGCTGCTCTAACTGCCTTGACCCATTCAATGAATATGTCCACGTCGTAAAACATCTGGGTGAAGATGAAGTTGACGCCTGCATCGACTTTCTCCTTGAGGTACTTCATCTCGAGTTCGCGTTCTTCCGGAGGAAGGAGCTGGTGTTGAGGGAAACCAGCCACTGCGATATCGAAGTAATCTCCGTACTCGCTGTGGATGTGCTTGACGAGGTCGATTCCGTGTATGAAACCCCCCTCAACCGCTTCCCATTCGTCCTTTCCTTGTGGTGGGTCGCCACGAAGGGCCAGCACATTGCGACAACCGTGCTGTTTAGCTTCCTGTGATAAACATTATGATAGTAAGCAGTCTATCAAGGGAGGCGGACGGCAGACGTGTGTATACATACCCGTAGAGCGATGTCCACCTTTTCTTTAGGCATATTAGTGCACGTCAAGTGCATGCACGTTTCGATTCCCACCGATCCCTGGCACGTCTTCACCATATGTGAAGTCAGATCTGAAGTCCGGCCACCAGCATTCCTGTTCGCAAGGGTTGAAAATGAATTCTGGTCTTGTAGGTGAATGCCTACCATGTAATGTCAATGAATTCTGGGCCCAGCGCTGTCATGCGCTTAATGCGATCAAGCAAGTTTTGCAGACCCTAGATAAACACGTTTCTCTAGGTCAACGCACGTCTGACAAGTGGATGAAATCGCACCTGGGCCGTCCGAGGCGGGAAGTATTCGAATGACCACCATACCTTGCCCTCTTTGGAGGACTGCTCGATCTTTTTGCTGATTTTCATCGGTGAGTGAAGGAAAGGAGAAGAACGTGAGTGAGAACGTTAAGAATCGAAGGTCTGGCTAATTTCGTGTAAATTTCACGGAATTTCACTCCTAGAATTCAGCCATATCCAATCACGTAAATCGGTGGATGCAAAGCCTACAGCGAAAACTCACACATCCTCTCTTATCAAGTTATAATATAGTACATACAAGAGCGTGAGATGTATCAGAATGTACCAAAGGCCTGTCCAATCCCGTAATGCAACGACAACAATGTGAAACAACCCTTGTACAACAGTAGGCTGGTATCTGTTCAAAAATGATTATTGTCTCGAAGGAGAAATCGCGGGGATGAGAACGAGATAACAGTCTCTCTTTCTATACAGCTACTTCTCACGAGTGCCCGAGGTTAACCGGTTGACACCTTGAACGAGAGCTTAATGATGAGAACGAGAACACAGAATGAGACAGTTTTCTCACCTGCTTAACTACTGCTTTTGATCACATACACAATACAGGTGGTCATGAGAATGCCAATCACAGCTGCCATTATAATAGGGTGTGTTCTGCAAGCCGCCGCATCAGCATGAGTGCAATGTTTCAACATGCAGACACTAACCTGGTTGAAGTTAGGAAGGCCCTGGCTTCCATTAAGTCATCTAGACCTGTATGATACTCCCACAAAGCTGCAGCGATTGTTAGCGCTGCAGCAATGAATTGTAGTACACCGATAGGTAAAGCGGAAGATCCTAAGCTTTCAGATTGTTCTGTGTCAGGAGGTCCCGGTAGCCGTATTCCAAGCAGCACCGAGGATGAGAGAATAGAAAATAATAGGACAAGTTTGATATGCGACAAGAAATTTCGCTCCAGCATACAAAAATCGCGTACAGTGCTGCCGACGACCAACGTCCGTGTAGGCATTGCGGAAGAGATGTGACAAACAGCCCAGGCTGGTGAGATGAATGCTTGAGCGACCTTGAACGTCGTAGTGACATTCAAAGCATTTTGAATGTAATCAACTTTTCATCCGCTTGAAGTTGCCAGTGAAAAGTCAATGCACGTGACAAGCTGACGCGCATATGGTTTATTGTGGCTTGTTTGGCTGTAGTTGAAGATTGGATTCTTGGAAATCATTTGGTGCAACGGTTGTTGCTCTTTTCCTCCTGGTTTTGTTACGATCTCACGTTCTTTAAATCACGACCACTACCACACGAAACTAACAACACGATATTACCATGGGGTTCTTGAAGAAATTCTTCTCAATTGGGAGCAAGAAGACAAAGAAAAGGGGAATGGCACCTCAGGTTCATCACCTTGAGCCACAGGAGCTTCGAGAGGAAGATACAGAGGCAGCAGTAAGCCGACTTCTACGTTCCTCTTCGGCGCGCTTCGGCGCCGAGTCAGGGTTGAATTACGCATCACTTCCACCCCTTCGTGAGTGTTTTCGGCCTCCACAAATCCCCCTCAAATTCTGATCTTTGCCCCAGCACATCCTATCAATGGTCTTCTTTCGACTCCTGCTGCATCTACCGCAACAACTAGTAGTACCTCCAAACGCAGCACTTACACTGTTACTGTACACGGCCGAACAGTCCACAGCCGTACAGAGTTCCCGAATGCTTATCCTCCTATGGACAGCCTCGCTACACCGAAACGAAATATCAACGATGCTGCACGACGCCGCGCTAAAAGCGCTCCCATCACCCCCCGCGATCAGAACCGCCTCCTTCGTCTTCGCCAGGACCCATCTGTTGCTAGCTTACTCAATATTTATGACGAGAATGGGTGCCTGGACTCTCATGTCTTCTCGAATAGTCCCCTTGTCACAGAAAATGAAAGGCGCTTGCAAAGGCGTCGTACTGCCTCGACCTTTCGTCAACTACTGGGTCAGCCATCTAGCTCTGACCTTCGCAATGACAGCGACATTGAGTGGGCTGAGAGTGTCCTAGGGTGAGCCGCAGTTTACTTTTCCCATCGCGTAATCGTAGTGTTCTAAACTCCTATCAGTGAAACAGATGACATTTCTTCCGCATGTTCCTCTGACCTCAAAACACCCCGCGACTCTCGTTCCCTATCTGCTCACTTCAACCACGCTGACCACAGCGTCACACTCTCTACTGAATGTGACACCTCTGTACAAAATCAGTTCACCTTTTCCTCTTTGGAGGTGGAACTCAGCACATCCTCCGAAATCACACGCCAGGTTCATGTCAACTCGCCTTACGCGAACCCAACAACTCCTCAGCGTGCTTCGCAAATATTCGGTTTCCTTGCCGATAAGAAGATGGCTCCTGAAGAGCGCCCCTCCAGGCTGCCGACGCGAAAAATCACCCCTCCGTCTCACATCTTATCCGATTTCGCTTCCACTAACGCTCAACGCCCTGACATACCCCTTCTCCGCGATACCCAACTACCCGAACCTTCTGCCGAATTATTTTCACAATTCGCGTTTTCTCCTTCCCAGTTCGTACCAGTGTCACAGGCGGACACCGCATACGAGGAACCTGAATCTGTCACTATTAACCATACTGGCCAGAGCAGTAGCAGTGAACAGAGTAGCCGATGTCCTCGAGGTCCACGTGCTTTAACTAAGATACCATCGCGCTCCAAATCACCTGCTCAACGGCTGCTGCAGGATGAGGTGCCACCCGTACCAGAGACCAATGCTCAGGGTACTCCCAGCAGACCGGCTTTAGGAGAGAAGTCCAATGCTGATGATAGATACCCTGGCTTTGTGACGCCTTACACCACCCGTCGACAATTATCTTCGCGTTCCAAAGTTGCTGATATGGACGCTGATAGCCAGCCCCCTGCCCTTGCACGAAATAGCTCGTCACTTTATCCCCTTGCAATTGCACCACCACTCGCGAAGAATCAATCTAAAACCAAGTCTTCTTCACCTGCACACACTCCTCCGCAGGATAAAGAGAACAATGTCATATCACGGCTTCCCCAGCCAAAGACTCCCATACGGCCATTTAGTTTCCGTCAATCGTACTTGCAGGAGCAACCTTCGCCTGCATCGTCCATGGAGTTATCCCCCATGGGCAAGCAGATTATGACGAATTTACGACAGCAGCGGATGCAAGCACGTCAGAAGGAACGTCAGACGGGTCGCTTGGGAAGCAGTCATAGTCGTATTCGGTATTGATAGCTCCAGGACTTTTTACTTCATATCATCTGTGCTTTTTCTCTCTCTTTCTTTTGCTATGGTTTCGTCTTGCTCTCTGCTATTTAACTTTATCTTGAACCAATGAAGTGAATCAAGTGAAACCGGGCTCGCTACGCTACTCGGCCCGTTGTTAGTTAGGGTGCATTCCTAAATGGGGAAAGCACGGGACTCAAGCTGAAATTCGTTTGGCCGCTTTTCATTTGTAGTTCTCTTCTAAGTAGCCCCTTGGTCCTCTCACGCTGGCTCGATTGCTTCGCTCTCTACCACTAACGAACACCTGGCTTAGCTCCGTGACCGGCCGTGTTCCTTCCCACCCCATTGATAGCAAATCCTCCATTACTGCCGCCAGCGCGAGTTCCGACTCGTTAGACTTAGACCTAGACCTAGACGTAGATTCATACGAGATGGTGCAGAAGTATGGAGCGGTTGTCACAACGGCAGCTGACGCGACCGAAGGTGACAGCGAGAACAGTGCGCTTCTGGCGGGGGGCGCCGCACCACAGTTGAGGGAAGGTCATGCAACAATTATGAGCTCCGTGAGCAACCTCTCGAATACAATCATGGGCAGTGGTATGTTCTACTGTCAATGTACGTCATTCAAGGATTAACTAAAATGTGTACAGGCATGCTTACATTTCCTTTGGTAGGCTTTCGCATAGCTGTGAGGGGTTTCATGCTCATTTGATATCATCAGGCCATGGCCTCTGCTGGCATCATACCAGGAATCATTACATGCATATTCTCTGGTTGTATCGGTGGTTTCGGTCTATACCTCCTCTCATTATCGGCTAGATATGTCCCGCATAGACGCAGCTCTTTTTTCGCGGTTGCACAGCTCACGTTCCCTCAAGCTGCCATATTCTTCGATGCTGCGATAGCTATCAAGTGTTTCGGAGTATCTATCAGGTGAGCATTCTCAAGCTTTTTTTTATGTGGTGATAACGTGGTGCAGCTATCTCATCATCATCAAGTCCCTCATGCCTAATGTCGTAGCATCATTATACCATGATTTAACTTCACCAACCACTAATCCTCCGGCATGGACTACATCGGGCCGCGTTTGGATCACGCTCCTTATGTTCATCCTCGCCCCTCTTGCATCCCTTCGTCGTCTGGACAGTCTTAGACACACAAGTTACGTTGTCTTGTTTGCAGTCGGTGAGCCCCAAACAGCAGTACTATTTCATTTCAAACAAGCGGTTAACTCCAAGTGCACCCAACCCAGTATACCTCGTGGCCATTGTCGTCACATGTTATTTCAGTCCTCTAGAAGGCACCGAAGCTCCCGGTGATATCCATCTCATCCACTTCACCCCCAGTTTCATCTCTACGTTTCCCGTGCAAGTCTTTGCATTCACGTGCGCCCAGAACGTATGAATTGTCTCTGCAGTATGATGGTTAGCTAAATAATTCTTCCAGCTGTTTCCCATCTTCAATGAACTCAAGACGAACTCACAGGAGCGTATGAACATTGTTGTGGGAACTTCCATTGGAGGTGCCATCTTGACATACGAGGTCATTGCAATTTTTGGCTATTTGACTTTTGGCTCTAAAGTGAATATATCTATATCTTTATTTTGTGTCATGTGAATACTAACAATTTCTACCACAGGTCGGCGCTAATGTCATCGCCATGTATCCTTCGACATCGTTGTTCATTGCTATCGGGCAGCTTGCCATCGTGGTTCTTATTATGTTCTCTTATCCACTGCAAGTACAACCCTGCAGGATTTCCCTGGACAAGATTTTCCATGCGAGGGACCCCGTCAAAGTTACTAGCGGTGATGATGATGACGAGGAGGAAGTGGTGGACGACGAGCATGCTGTGACTGACATGTCCTTTTTCAAACACACGCTGCTGACCACTGGTATTATCGGGAGCGGCTTCGTGATCGCGTATTTTGTTGATAACCTTCAAATGGGTATGTCATTTTGTCAATACGCCGAGGAAGTACTCATCTTCATTGCCAGTGCTCTCATTCGTTGGTACCACTGGATCGACAACTATTTCGTTTATCCTTCCTGGGCTACTCTACTGGAAGGTAAGGACTTACTTCTTATGCCCTTCTCGGAATTGTTGTTGAGTCCATGCATTTTTAGCTCTCCCGAGAAGATCGTAGCGCGAGCAGATCACTGAACAAGGCGGCCCTTGCTTTAGCGGGGTATGGATGCTGTGTATTTGTGATATGGTACGTAACGTTGTTTATGAGCTGCCGTTTACGGTGGCTAATATCTTTCGACAGCTTGAGTTTCAACGTCTATCAAATCATTAAGCCGTCCGCACTTTCTTCCCATTGAGGGCCCTGTAGTACACGCTCGCATATGTACATTTTCTCAACTTGTCGAATATAATTTAGATGTTGGGTAGACAGTCGACCTGGCGTGTGGCCCTGAGCAAACTGCCGCCGAAATGCTGTGGATATGAGAACTCGTGGGAAACTATGGACTGGGCTTGGGATTTGGGGGTTAGGCTTTCGTCCCGAACATTTACGCTCCCCTAGACCACCAGATGCCTCCAATCTTCTTGTCTTGACCTTTTCCTTAGACGGTCATTAATTCCAGTGTACGACGCCCACAACCATTTTACTGTCCATGTCGTTTCGTGAGTCGCGCCCAGTTCAAATCCCTTTCAAACAATTTCTCCATGTATCCTGTCGCTGTATCTTGTTGCCCGAATGCTGACCGTGCATGGGTTCCTGTACCTCGGTGCAGAGCCCTCTACACCCCTGTTTTCAGCAGCCGTTTCTCCAACCTCTATCTCCACTACTTCATCCCCATCTCCCTCGTTGTCCCACACATCCTTCAATTCTCAGCTAAAGTTCAGTCTCGCACCCAGCATGATTTCAACAACCCCTCCTCTTACTGAGCCAGTAAATGCTCAGCAGCCATCATGCGCTGATTCCGACGCTTTCGTAGAATCGGAAATTGCTAGTATCATTGGTCTCGCGGACGTCGATCCACAGATTATCGAAGCCCTCAAAAGTAAAGATAGGATATACGTCCTGAAGCTCGGAGAGCAGATGGAGAGTTTAATCAATGACCGCAGGTATGTACCTTTGTCCTTGTGGCTGCGGACAGCGTCTTTGCACGTAAAATACTGCGTGACCTTACGCGGCGCAGCTATCTCTGCTTCCCGTCCTAATTTTGAGTGGGCTAATGGGTTTTATTTAGCTTCAGGTCTCGACTTGATTTGATGCCTGACACATCATATCGACGTCTTTTGGTGCACAGATGCTCTGCCTACTATAAACTGGCACCGGAGACTGACCCCGTCTCGAAGATAATTAGCGTCCTTCCTGCACTGGATAGTAGAATGTTCGTATATTTTATCACCGTACCCGAACGTCAATACTCATGGAGGTTGTTTTTAGTCCCGTCCGTCGCATAGCTGACCTTGTTCCTGCCCAACTTTCGACCCAGCCAGCCATTAAGATAATGAGGCGATCAATGACCGATCGCGTTCGGTCCAAACCACACTCACAAGCGGGCTCGATTGCTGGTGAGGACCAAGACCTTTCCGATGTAGAGCCCTCGGAATCTGGAAGTCAGGGTGGTCGAAGTAATGCCACTGGCAGCAGTAAGAAACACAAGACGATCGCCGAACGTGAAGCTGCGTATAATGAAGCGCGTTCACGCATTTTTATGGACTTCGAGGAAAGAGAAAAAGGCAAGGAGAAGGATTTGAGCGCTTGCTCATCGACGATAAGCCTTACCTCCGGTTCTGTAACGAGTGCTGGAGAGACCAGCAGTACCGGCGACCTTGATATAGAATCTGCCAGTTCCCCCACTACAGAGAGTGAGTGGTCTGGGCCTGCCGTGCGCGATAAAAGGGACAGCAAGCGGTCGAACGGGTCTACGCGAAGCATCCGGTCGACTGCCCCTGCATTTAATGTCAATGGATCAAGTAGCTCTCGAGGCTCAAGAGCACCATCACCGTCGTCTTTTAAATACCCCACTCTGTATGAACCAAGCCCAGTGGTTCCCTCATACGACAGCTCTCACCCCCCTGTGCAATCTTCTGGTCATGTCAACTCTTACGTGTATACATACCCTCAGCCACCACCACCACCCTCAAACTATATTCCTGGTTTTCCTTACTACACTGGTTATCCTTACCCTCACCCGCAGGCTGTAATGCGTGCACCAGACAACTCGAACACCCATGGGACAATGGAGTCGTATCCTTCGCTGCAACATGCTGCGCATCCAGGTGTTTACGTACCGTACACATGGTCACCTGCTCAGCAACAACAGCCACTTGCGCATCCTCCCATGCAGCATATGGCGCAGCAAATTCCAGCCCAACCGATTGCGCCACCGGCATCGCAGTACTCGACATATACGCCTCCTGTAACGCCGTATGGACCATACCCTATGCCTGGCTACTTCCCTCCACCCCCTCACATACCGCACGGACAAACGTCACCTCCTACTGTTCAGAATCATGGACATTATCCGGGTAATGGATACATGAATAGCCCTACGGGTCATGACGCCACTCGATCTTATCCTGGTGATGTGACGCAGTCACCTTCAATGGGTCCCAAGGCTCGTGGAGCACCCCCCGCACGTAGTGCCTGGAGTTACGGCCCAGGGGTTGGTATGGGCGGCTTCGGTATGAATAACGTGGGAAGCCGTCCTAATGGTGGTGAAGTGGTGGGCCCACGCCTGAGCTCGGTGAGAAGACCTTCTGGTAATTCGAACGCGAGTCCTAGTGGCAGGGCGCCAGCAGGTGACGAGGCATCGTCGACAGCCGTGAGTCATTCTACACGGCTCCACCCTTTATTTTGACTCAATCCTCTATTGCAAGTCATCTTCAACGACCTCATCATCTTCACGAAGGACATTTACGTCAAGCTCGTCTCAACATCCTTTACCCGCAAGACCCGATTGGGCTGTAGGCCTTAAACCCCAACCTACACTTCACTCTACTCACCCCCGGCACCACGATCACTCGATGAATCCTCGGAATATGTCGCCTGCTAGGAACAGTGCCCAGCGCGGCCATCAAAACCCACCTATCTCACTTCATTCCACAGATTTCCCTCCTCTGTCATCCATGTCACCCTCGGCTGAGAAGCGCCTCCCAGCTGTAGCAGGAGTCTGGACCAACTCATCATCGAATCGATCTATTCTCATACCGGGGAACGGTACTTCACACGGCAACGCACCCACGAACCATTCTAACACGCAACCTAATGTCACAGGGATTCTAAATAGTGCCCGGCTCGAGGAGACGGACGGTGTATTCGAGAGGCCGCCGCCAAAGGGAAATGTAGAGTTATTCAATCCAAAGGGAGCATGGAAACCTGGAGGAGCTCAATGCCGTAGTCCATCGGGTGGCCCACAGGACTCGGACAAGGTTGAGAAGTTGCGTGGCGAGGCTGTTGCCAATGCTATTTTGGTAGACAAGATGGCGAAGATATCGATGGAAGGTGATGATGTTAGTTCAACTGTACCGACAGTTTCCTCCCCTGCTGTGACTTTGATGACTTGAGATTTAGGTGTGTACATTCTCTACCTAGTTCCCGTACCGATCTGAGTTTGTTTCAGTGATGCCACCCCATAATGTGTCTAATGTTTCGCGCTAGCTAAGTCTGCACGTCGTTGCTATCGTTGCATGTATTCGCATCTAGGGAATTTCACTAGAAATATCATAAAAATGTGTAAACATATAATACAGTCGTTTTGAAGACAGTTGTTTGTATCTGTTAACAGTTATTATATTCGGAGGTCCTTGCCAAACAAACCAAAGTGTACACAATAACTTAAGGGCCTAACATGACGACCCGACTGCGGCACAGGCCTCAACTTGAAGAGGAAGATGCTTCTGCGTTGAAACTTGGAGCAGGTACACTTGTTTGTATCTGCTGGTAACTTTTCTCAACTTACTTGACAGAGTTTAACAACGCCGGTTGTTTACTGATTTCCGAGGTCAAGTATCTGCTGGAAAACAGGGACAAGGATGCACCAGACACTGCGTATGACCTTTGATAATTTTTATATTCACGTTCTTACCTCGAAACTAGTGTCTATAACAAGACTCTCGAATACGTGAAGACGTTTGCGAAATTCAATACCACTGATTCCGCCAGTGCAGTACGAGAGTCAGCTGTGCTCATGTTTACTTTGTCTACTCTGCCTACATGCCTGTGTTCTTTTTTTTTAGGACCCTCCGACGCGAGCCTGCATTGACGCAATTCGAAACTGCTCAAATAGCTAATCTGTGTCCTGTCAATGCTGAAGAGGCAAAAAGCGTCATTCCAAGGTAGCGCACAAGTCTTTCTTTTCCTTTTTTTCTATCGGGGTGACGAACGTCTCTTGTACAGTTTGGTGAAGGTTGAGGATGATAGATTGCAAACGTTGCTCGACGAGATACAGATGATGAGGAAGTTCCAGACTTGAAAATGATGTCGGTTGGTACGTTGTCCCACTCTCGTGACAACTGAGTTCGTCGCCTCCATCGCCTATCATTATCGGCTTGCTTCGGTCTTGCGAGGCCATAGGGGGTACAAGTCACGCTCTGAGGTGTTTACTTTATGGCGGTTGACAGGGATGCCTATTATTTTTGTGTCAGGTAGTTTGTATTGGGATACCGTACGTCACTGCGCAAATATTCGGCAATAACTATTTTAACACTTCTGGCGAAGAAAGGGATATCACAGTGAATGTGTTGTAGATTTTCTCCACGAGTAAGACCCGAGTGGGAGGATCACCATTCACACCCTATCTATGCTGTATCACCTCATTGCTCCTTTCTATGTTCCGTGGTTATTCTAGAAAGATCTGTTATCCAAGATGATCATTCATTATCTCCATCCACTCTACCGACTGATATGGACCCGTCTCACAACACTCCCCCTCAAGCTGAAGACACCCAGCTCGAAGGTGAATTTGGTGTGTTTCGGCTTGTGCAATGGTTTGGTTAGTATATCGACAATCATGTTATTTGTCGAGCAATATACATCTTCGATCTTGCATGATATTGTGGATCTCTTGCTATCGCCAGTGCAGATTGGGTGTCACTGTAAAAATCATTGGGTATTGTTGGGGGAAGTACGATTCTGGCAGCTTGAAAATATATCCGGACATCGATAGTCTATCATTTAGATCGTTTGCGAAATTCACATCAGTCCAGTCCATAAAATTGGGTTTCGGAATCATTGTGTTTTTGGTATGTGATTCTGATATTTTGAGTTCCTGCTAAATATCTTAGGACTGGCTTTGCTGCGTCCATGTGTTATTTGTTCGGGTTTGCAGTAAATGAACTGAATCTATGGATAGCATATGCAATTGTTGAAATTCTGTTATCGCAGTAAACTGGTAAGGAACTACATCGTGATTCGTGTAACTAGCGTGCAGCGACGACTAAGTAAGCACAGCGCTAACGAAACGAGTGAATTCCAATATCCAACAGCAATGTCAGGTCTCATTGCAAAGCTCGTCATCCCGATCGGTCTCATTCTTCTTGAACATCATTTCTAGATCCATGGGCATTCCGACTGGGTTGCATCTTTTCTTGGTAAGAACGTTTCAATGAATTTTGTTTGGCAGATCAGTGTATCGATCTTGCAGGTCGGTTTCGGGTAAGCTTGATGCCAATGACTTTCTTCGGTTCCACCAGGTCGGGTTATATCAAATTTAGTTTGGGTTGTTTCTTGAACCCTTCCAATATTAATTTCGGAGTATTTGTGAACAGTAATAGGTCATCAACCCATCAACGTTATGTAGCTGAACCATATGCATCATCCAGGTATCAGTTCGGATATGTAACTTGAACCATCCGGACGTCCACCACTTAAGTATCTCGCGGAAATGAGTAAAAGCTGTCACAGGATTTGTTACCGATTATGTACCGTTCGACGCTTGTACTTCGGTCTATCTTTGAGCTGGTATCATGATCTTTCTAAAGGCATCATCAACACCTCTGCAGCGAAATTGTACCTCATGGTCCGGTAT
The DNA here is from genome assembly GCA_930272055.1 of Rhizopogon roseolus. Lineage (NCBI taxonomy): Eukaryota > Fungi > Basidiomycota > Agaricomycetes > Boletales > Rhizopogonaceae > Rhizopogon > Rhizopogon roseolus. The sequence continues at coordinate 64,917 of CAKNEV010000073.1, forward strand.
GAGGGGCTTACTGACCACCTGTACTTGTACCCTTTCATCTAACCAAGCAGAAGATATAAAGAAGTTCTTACCGACTATATGGGCAAGCATAGTGTCAACTAACCGAAGCCTATCGTTCTCATAGAAGATCTCTTCGTGACGATTGATGTATCGATGGATAGTTATCGGCCTTCCATATTCTGAAGGCTATACTTGTTCACTTCACTCCAAATGTGCTGTCAGCCTCTGCTTCGTCTTCTACGGTGAGTGTTTCTTTAACAGGGAAACTCGTCAGGTGAAAGCTTCTTTTTCCCTTGAATGGAGTAGATTGTGAATGCAGAGACGGGAATGATAGCGTTCGGGGGATGGCAATGCTCGAACTTCTCGTGAATCGATGCGACTTGTCCGTTATACGACTTAAATATTGGATAGGATCGTCTCTACCATGCGTCGAAAGACGTGCGGCTCTGACTGACATGCAAATGCTCTCGTATTTCACCATGCCAGATGTAACAAGAGACGAGAGCAAATGTGCTCACAACGTGTTCTGGTTAAACCTGTACTAACAATATCTGAAATTCAAATTTGAAATGGAAGCGAGGTATGTATGCAAACGCACATGCTGGCAAGGTCGGATTACTGAGTAGTTTGTTGTCTGAAGTCATCAGTTGAATGAGGATGAAAATATTCGAACAGTGCAATTTGAATATGAAGATATAAATGGTTCATTGGGCAACTGGTGTAAATAGATGCGGCCACTCACAACACACTGGAGGAAACGTCTGTTGAATCGCATATATTTAAATCCTTGTGTTTGAATGGATGGAAATGAACGGACGGCGATGATGAAAAGTCGAACAGGCTGGATGCAGGACGTTACTCGATAACACGATGAGGAAGTTCTGGAGTTGAGAATTATATAATATTGAGTCACTGCCTCGATCATGGCGGCCCTTTATATTAGAGGGAACGACTAATACTGTCTTCCTTCTTCTATATGTCTGGCTAGGGGCAGAATTAACGGCCGCCATGGGCTATGGCGCCGGCGCCGGTATTTGCAGTCCCATTCAAAGAGGCAGTTTTTTGGGTCACGTTAGGCTTCGTTCCGAGCCCCGACAGACTAGAATCTTAGATTCACCATCATTCATGCATATTCATGCATACTCATTGGTCAGTCGACGTCAATTCATTTGAGACAACTTTTTGCTACCCAACCTCATTGCTTTCAATTGCCCCATGGCAAGCTTCTAGCAGCTTCACATGATTCATTTACACATCAATTGAGATCTTTCTCTCGCTCTTGGGGGCATTTAGCGAAAAAACTCGCATCTCTTATAATGTCGACTCAGTACGTCCGGACAGTCATCTTTTGCTAGCTATTAGGCGTGTTCCTGGGTTATCTGTCTGTGACTGTATTGTCTTTTCTGCAGTATTTCCGTACAATGTCGCCACTTCCAACCCTTTCACCGGCTGGAACGCTGGTTGATGGCAGACCCAAGGAGCTCACTCTTTTTCGGAAGTTAATTTTGCTAGTCGTATTCTGTTTCGCTCAGTTCTTGGATGCCATGAACATCTCAGCTCTCTTTTCTGCACTGCCTGCCCTCGAGATATCCATGGGTATGACTGAAAGTCAATCTACTTGGATGATTAGCGCATTTCAGTTGACTTTTGCGTCGTTCCTGCTTATTGTGCGTGCACATCCTCTGAATCACGACCCCTTTCGGAAACATTGATTTCGTGAACTTTAACATGCACTCTAGAGTGGCCGTGTCAGCGACGTATACAACCCAAGTCAGTACCATGCCCCTCTGTTAGACGGTGGTGCTGACCAGCTCACAGAAAATGTGTTCACCGGAGGAGTCGCCGCTCTTGGTATCATCTCGCTGTGTGTCGGATTTGTGAATGACAAGATTCCGATCATCGTTTGCAGAGCATTGATCGGAATAGGTGAGCATCTTCGCCTCTGTTGATTCTGGCTAATGGCCATCTCAGCTGCCGCAATGACGATTCCATCTGCACTGACACTGTTAGTCAATGTATTCCCCGATCCGCTTCAGCAATCTCGTGCGATAGGCTTATTCGGAGGCTGTGGCACTATCGGTAACGGTGAGGATCCGCGGTTCATTAGTTATGGCAAGCCTTATGGTTTATTTATTTAGTTTTGGGTCTCTTGATCGGTGCAATATTCGTCGAATGGGCGACTTACCATTGGGTGTTCTGGTTTACAGCCATTGTGGCGATGACAGTGGCTCTAGCTTGTGTTTTCATCATACCGTCACACATTGCAAAGACTGTAGACCGTCTTGAGCCTGAAGCAGCGAAATGGAAAAGTCTTGACTTAGTCGGCGTAAGCATTTTCACCGGTATGAATGTTAGAGCGTACTCCTCTTTTCATCCCTCACCAGCTTGATAGTCGCCCTCATTTTATTCATCTTCGCTGTGACATCCGGTTCGACTGATGGTTGGGGATCTCCCATGGTTTTGGCTCCACTGGTCATATCGATTTTGATGGTGGTGGCGTTTTTCTACTGGGAAACACGCATTCCCGAAGAAAAAGCCGCAATGTATGTCATTGGAAATTTTCGCATGAATCTTTGGCTGATTTTGTACAGACCACCCCGGACGTGGTCTTACGGCAACTTCTCCGTCCTCGTCGCCGTCGCACTCTTGCCATTTTTTTGGTGGAGCGCGTTGTTCGTGATTTTTACGAACTTATGGCAAGATATATTCCATTGGTCGGCAATATCGACGGTTATACACATGTAAGGTCTTCATCGTCACTCCATGACGCTCATCGGTAATAATTTGTTGTTCAATAGGTTCCCGCTTGGTGTAGTAGCCTTCGCTGCGAGTTTCACCGGACCACTTTCTCGCATCTTCAGTCCAAAATGGATTATTCTCACAGGTCTTTCACTGAACTTGGCTGCCACCGTGCTGATGGCGCTCGGCGGAGGAAAGCCTGAGGATTATTGGCCATATATCTTCCCAGCTTTTGTACTGGGAGCCACGGGGGCCATGCTGGTTTATACACACACGAAGTAACTTCCAATTCGTCACAGTTATCTGAATACACTGATTGCATCACAGCATTGCTATCTTCCAAGCCACGCCTCCATCTATGGCCGGCACAGTTGGAGCCCTATTTAACGGCGCGCTTGAATGTGGATCCGCGGTTGGCCTCGCTGCTGTCACCACAATAGAATCAGCCGTGGAGGCCACCCATGGGGGTCCGCAGGAGTACGCCGGGCGGGCTGCGGCGTTTTGGTTTGTCTCGGGCATTGTCGTTCTTGAAATCATTTCCATATCAATATTTTATGACCGCAGCACGGATCACAAACCCCAACCAACACGCGGCGGGCCTGTGGATCCTGCACGTAGCACGCCCTCTGACGAAAAGGCTGACCCGGTGGATTTGACGGTGTAATTTATTTCTTGTGATGTCTTTCAAGGTAGTATTTCTGGTTCATTGGGGTTTTAGATCACGATTAGAGGCAGACTTCATAACTTCTGTAGCGATAGACTGGTTCACGCATGATATATTTGGCTATTGATATATTACAACAAATGGATGGCACGTTTCACTATTTCAAAGCCTTGTTGAGTACAGATTCTTGGGCTAAATCTTGTTAATAGTTCCAGCAATGCAATGGTGTTTTACTAAGCGCATGACATCTCAGTGGATGTTTTCTAAATCACCGCTCCCCTGAGATTATATTCATCCGATCGATTTCGTTGTGTTGCACTTATCCGCAGGATTTCCTGCTTCAGGTGGCACCGATTGACTTGGCCTTCTGCTTGTCGCTCGAGGACACGACAACTAGTAACACAAGTATTCATCCATAATGATATAAAGGCATCATGATATATGCCGGGGTATTTTCAATATCGGTCATGCTGCCAGTGGAATGTCCATGGGAGTCAATCAGTAAATCACTAGGGTTCTTAATTCGTCCTTTTCTGCCGTAATTTGTAAAATAAGGAGATCTACGAGGTTCACACAGATGCTTAGTGGGGAAATGGCGAGCAGATAGTAACTGCTCGATACCAAATCAAATCAGATCTTAAGGGATTATACCAGATGGTCAAGGTGCGAGGCGTTGGATCAATCCTTGATGAAATTGGGAGAGGAGGGTGGGTGAAATGAACGTCGAGCACGATTAAGAGAGTGATAGCGAACGATTGTCGCGGCATGAGAACAAGAGTGTAGATCGGGCCGCAACTTTTGTTCGCTCGGGGACAACACTCTAATCCTTCGCTCGTGCCTCGCTACGTAATAGAGTCGCGATTTAAGTCTGCCCGTAATAAGGAGACCCAAGGTCTATCTCCTTAAATACGCCTTAATTGCTTCCTAAAAAAGCAGGTGATAAATTTCAAGTGGATAACGAGGGTAAAGGAAGAAAAATGGTTAAGGTAAGTGTCTAGCCACGTCGGTAACATGGTTGAAATATAGAATATATGGAGTTGCATATTAGTATGTTTACTGTCCCTACGATTGCGACAGAATTTTGTTGATTGGCTCGTTTAAATCTTTTTCGGGATGTAAGATCGGCCTTCGGGAACCTGGCCATGATCGCCTCACGAGCGGTTCTGCAAAAACACGTAGTAAAGAACAGTAAACCTATCGTGTGCGACTTTCTTTTCGTGACTGTCATCAAGTCTTGCATACTCAAATAGTTCCGTAGGGCATTGAAGAGGTCATCGTCGGTAGGATTGGGGTTGAAGCTCGGATACCTAACATGATGATAGAAATGGGTGGCAGGGCCGCATTGCCGGTAGCAACGACAACAACAAGATAAGCCAACTGTTGACATAATATCAAAAAAAAAAATGCCTCGCAAATAGAGCGCATGAAACTCACGTAGACAAGCGTAGCTGGCAAAATCTACAAAAAGAGATTAGTCGAAGGTTAGATCCATGTCAAGATGCAACACTCACGATGGTGCCCCAATGAAGACGAAGAACCTCATCGAGAAACAGCAAAAGCCGTAAAGTTCAGGCAAAATCACAAGCTCGCACAGATTGTGAATCGTAGAATTGATCCACCGCCGACGCTGTAAGAACAGAACATGCCAAGATTCAGGAGCCATGGTGAGTGCGACCGCATCTGGGATGAACTTCATCTTGAGCGAAGGGAAGTTACTTTAGAAGGAGTATTGTCAGGAAATGTATAACGTCAGCGAACTTCGCGATTCATAAGGGCAAAAGGTAAAAAAAAACCTGAATCATCGTCCACCATGAAACCTCTTCGTTCGTGAGTTTGGTCTCGCCACAGATACCGATGATGCTTGAGTCATCTGCAGCAGAGGCAACAAGGCGATTCCGAGATTCAGGTGTTACTTGCTGCACAGGACGTCAGCACTGCACCAGAAAATAAGACGATAAACTTACTGTATCAGCATCGATCATGAAAATGTAGCCGTAGAATGCTGTACTGGCTGTTCTCGAGGTTCCACAGTTGCGCTATTTTGTCCCATGATGCGCCGCTTGCAAGGATACGGGTGTATTGTTCGCAGGGGAGTGTTGGAGTCTGGAGAGACAAATAACGTATTGGTTGGGACGTGGTCATCGACATATACAGAATCAAGGTTGACGAGTATGAGCAATCGGTATCGGGAGGTCGCGAGACGCGCGGCTCTGACTGACGTACAAATATTCTCGTATTTCACCACGCCAAATGTAACAAGAGGCGAGAGCAAATATGCTCACAACGTGTTCTGGCTAGACCTGTACTAACAATATCTGAAATTCACATTTGAAGTGGAAGCGAGGTATGTATGCAAACGCATGTGCAAGGTCGGATTACTGTAGGTAGTTTGTTGTCTGAATGAGGATGAAAATATTCGAACCTGATGTGCAAAAATGATAAATGGGTCATTGACTCATTGGATAACTGGTGTAAATAGATGGCCACTCACTAAACTCTGGAGTGAACGCCTGTTCAAGTTGAATAGCATGCATTTACTATGCTTGAATGGAAATGAATGGACGGTAATGATGAAACGTGGAACAGGCTCGGTGCAGGACGTTACTCGATAACACGATGAGGTTGAAGAAGTTCTAGAATTGGAAATTATATAATATTGAATCACTGCCTTGGTCATGGCGGCCCTTTATTAGAGGGAACGACAATCTTCTTTCTTCTATAAGTCTGGCTAGGGGGAAGAATTAACGGCCGCCATGGGCTATCATAGGGCCAATAGTGCCAGCACTATTGGCAGTCCCCATTCAAAAAGGCAGCTTTTTTTGGGTCACGTTAGGCTTCGTTCTGAGCTCCGTCACATTAGAATCTTAGATCCATCATCATTCATGCATATCCATTGGTCAATCGACATCAATTCATTGGGGACAACTTTTGCTGTCCAACCTCATTGATTTAAATTACCCCATGGCAGGCTTCTAGCAGCTTCACATGATTCATCTACGCATACACTGGGATTTTTCTCTCCCTCTTAGGGGCATTTGGAGAATTCACATCTCTTATAATGTCGACTCAGAGCGTTCGGACAGGCATCCCTTTGCTAGCTATTAGGTGTGTTTCTGGACTGTCTGGCTACTGTGTTATCTCTTCTGCAGTATTTCCATACGATGTCCGAGCCACTTCCGATTCTTTCACCGGCTGGAACGATGGTTGATGGCGGACCCAAGGAACTTCCTCCTTTTCGGAAGTTAATTTTGCTAGTCATATTCTGTCTGGCTCAGTTCTTGGATGGCACCAGCATCTCGGCTCTCTTTTCTGCGCTGCCTGCCCTCGAGATATCCCTTAGTATGACTGAAAGTCAATCTGTTTGGATGATTAGCGCATACCAGTTGACTTTTGCGTCGTTCCTGCTTATTGTGCGTGCTCATCCTCTGAATTATGGTCCCTTTCGAAAACATTGATTTCGTGAACTTTAACATGCACTTTAGAGTGGCCGTGTCAGCGACGTATACAATCCAAGTCAGTACCATGCCCCTCTGTTAGACGGTGGTGCTGATCGGGTTCACAGAAAATGTGTTCACCGGAGGAGTCGCCGCTCTTGGTATCATCTCGCTGTGTGTCGGATTTGTGAATGACAAGATTCCGATCATTATTTGCAGAGCATTGATGGGAATAGGTGAGCATTTTCACCTCCACTGATCCTTGCTAATGGTCATGCTCAGCTGCTGCAATGACGATTCCATCTGCACTGACACTATTAGTCAATACATTCCCTGATCCACTTCAGCAATCTCGGGCCATAGGCTTATTCGGAGGCTGTGGCACCATCGGTAATGGTGAGGATCCGCGGTTTACCAGCCATGGCGAGCCTCATGGTTCATTTGCTTAGTTTTGGGTCTCTTGATTGGTGCAATATTCGTCGAATGGGCGACTTACCATTGGGTGTTCTGGTTTATGGCCATCGTGGCCATAACAGTTGCCCTAGGCTGTATTTTCATCATACCGCCGCAAATTGCAAAGACTGTAGACCGTCTTGAGCCTGAAGTAGCGAAATGGAAAAGTCTTGACTTAGTCGGCGTAAGCATTTTCACCGGTATGAATGTTAGAGCGTACTCCTCTCTGCAATCCTCACCAGCCTGATAGTCGCCCTCATTCTATTCATCTTTTCTGTGACATCCGGTTCGACTGATGGTTGGGGATCTCCCATGGTATTGGTCCTGCTGGTCATATCAATTTTAATGGTAGCGACGTTTTTCTACTGGGAAACACGCATTCCTGAAGAAAAAGCCGCAATGTATGTCATTGGGAATTTTCGCATGAATATTTTCCTGATTTTGTACCAGACCACCTCGGACGTGGTCTTACAGCAACTTCTCCGTTCTCATCGCCGTCGCACTCTTGCCATTTTTTTGGTGGAGCACATTGTTCGTGACTTTTACGAACTTGTGGCAAGGTATATTTCACTGGTCGGTAATATCGACTGTCATACACATGTAAGATCTTCACTGTCACTCCATGACGCTCATCGTTAATAACTTGTGGTTCGGTAGGTTTCCGCTTGGTATAGTAGCCTTCGCTATGAGTTTCACCGGACCACTTTCTCGCATCTTCAGTCCAAAATGGATTATTCTCACAGGTCTTGCATTGAGCTTGGTTGCCACCGTGCTGATGGCGCTCGGTGGGGGAAACCCCGAGGATTATTGGCCATATATCTTCCCAGCTTTTGTACTAGGAACCGCGGGGACGATGCTGACTTATACACACACGAAGCAAGTGTTAATTCATCACAGTTACCTGAATACGCCTTAATTGGTTCACAGCATTGCTATCTTCCAAGCTACACCTTCATCCATGGCTGGTACAGTTGGAGCCCTCTTTAACGGCGCACTTCAATGTGGATCCTCGGCTGGCCTCGCTGTTATCACCTCAATAGAACAAGCCGTGGAGGCCACCCATGGGGGTCCGCAGGAGTACGCCGGGCGGGCTGCGGTATTTTGGTTTCTCTCTGGTCTTGTCGTTCTCGAATGTATTTCCGTATCAATCTTTTACGACCGCAGCACAGATCACAAACCCCAACCAACACGCGGCGGACCCGTGGATCCTGTACGCAGTGCGCCCTCTGACGAAAAGACTGATCCGGTGGATTTGACGGTGTAATTTATTTCTTTTGATGTCTTTCAAGGTAGTACTTCTGGTTCATTGGGGTTTTAGATCATGATTAGAGGCACTTCATAACTTATGTAGCGATAGACTGGTTCACGCACGATATGTATTGGCTATTGATATATTATAACAAATGGAATGGCACGTTTCACACCATTTATTTTTCTTCTCACCCGGAATACTTTTTACACCTCTCCTTCAAGTTGCGACCTTCATTTCCAGTACTGGGTGGTGTTGATGTTTGTATTGAGAAGTATTGGGCATCATGCGGTGTTGGGAGAGTTGCTATCGCGCCAGCTGATAGCAATGTCAATGTCATATTATAAGTGAAACTGATAAAGGAGGACTTACTTTGAGATACCCAACTGGGATTGACTTTGAGATGCGCCGTTAGGAAGCACTGAGAACACAGATTGAAAGCTAATCCATCGGGTCTGGCACCTACCAGTTTATATTGTCCATGGGTAAGGCAAATGTGAGTCGTTGATCCTTGGTGATTTATCGTGTTTTGATGCGCCTCTTTCTAGATGACCTGCATGGCCATTTACTGACTCCATCATTCGCCTATCTGAGGTACTCGGGCCTGGGTCAGCTCCCGCATACGAAAAACATGTTCCCGGAAGAAGTAGAAGCACCGCTGGTGGAGATGGAGCCAGAGATCATAGCTGCTGACAGGGACATGCGCGAAATAGAACAAAAAGGCGTAACAGTAGTCGGATGACAAAGCTCGCGGGTAAGTCGTGCGCGGGCCTTTTTGACTTCGGAGGGGGCTGGTTTCAATGTAATCAGATTATGAGGCATTGCGGCCTCGTTTGGGTGCGCTTTTGAAAGGATATCATATTGGCTGCGTCTCTGGAGAAGCGAATAGCAGCTCTTCTCGAAAGACATGCCACCAATGTGCGATTCGCTCATCATCAGCCAGTCTTCCTCGTCGATTCACTTTCGTTTTCAGATGGACGCACTCCGAGTCTCAGAACTGTTCTTAGCATGGGACGACGTCCTCGCCGAGACCGAGAATAAAGTCACGAAACTTGAGCGTGACCGTGGGGGGTGATAATGACTGGGCCACGAGTAGCCAGACCACACTACGCGTTGATACCCAATTTTATGCTCTTTATAATTTCACATTCCGAACGTACTCCAAGAGGGGGGCTGTCCATAAGAACATATTGCTATCCAAGAGCACGAGTCGATGCTCTTGACGTGATAGCGCATACGAGTAAAAGAGGAGCTAGAGGGCTATGTAGAACCAAGCCAAGTACTGGCGATCAGTCAGGATGAATAGGCGCCAGAGTCTTCTTCGTATGAATGACGGGCCACGGTATTGCAATATCCGCAAATGGCGCTATCCTCGCGGGCGCATCTCGGGACAAGCCCACAGTGCGACTGTGGAACCTCGAGAATGGCCTGCCCATCGGTTCACCACTCCAACATCCAGATCTTGTTCAGTGTGTGTCATTTTCGACAGATGGAAAGCTACTAGTCACTGGCTGTTGGGACAACAATGCATACTCATGGGATATTTCCGGCATTCTTAAAGAAGCTGGTCTCTTGAATCCAACTGTGAGCTCGCCATTTTTCACCTCTCTCTACCAACTGAACGCGCCGTCCCAGGACGGCGACAAGTTGCTGATTGATGTATGCACATCTATAAATGCATCTCATTCAATTTAACACACGCATTCCAGGCTGATGCTGCACGACATCCTGGTTATAGGCGCAAGGATGTCCATGGTATACCCCCGAGATTTTTCGACGATGCACCTCATCATCCTCACGTACGTCATCAGTATCTCATCGTAGTTTCTTCTGACTTCTGTGTTATTTGTATCAGCCCTCTAGAACACATCACCCATCTCCATCCTCCGCACGCCAATGCAATATCACTGGGCATCCGTCTTCATATAGATACGCCAACCTTGGCCACCTCTCCTCGTTATTCCAACGCAACAACTGCAATACACACGATGCGCCGCCCCGACTGCGCTTTCTCGAGTGGGTCTGACGCACGTTCGTTCACTTGCCACGCGGACGAAATGATGATGAGGGGGTCGAGTTGCAGCAACGCCGCTCAGCGGTAGTCGACGTCCCGTTTACACGAGGCAAACCGGTAAGTCGTTCCGTTTTCCATCTCGGACGTTCGACTCCAATGGAATCACACAGAGGAACTACTCAGTGAGAGAATTGCGGAGGAAGCAAGAGAAAGAAAAACAGAAAGTAGTGCAAGTGAAGAACGCAAAGAACGAGAAGGACACCACGAACACTTCTGCAAACAACTCCCGTCTTCCTAAGAGTAGAATCGTGCAGATGCAGCAACCCACCGGTGCAGTTCAAGCCCAGCCAACTTCACAAGTACTTGCTGGTGTCTCAATTTTGTCCACCAAACCGCTCGTTGCTGCTACTTCCGGCGCCCTGATGCAGTGATACCGCGGGCTGGATGCTGGACCTGCTTCTAGCTATCTATCGGTTGTGTGTCTGCTCAATATACTGCCGATTAATACGACTTTTCCGTTCTTCACAAATGGGTCTTTATCGTCATTGAAAATCTCTTGTGCTACGTGCTACATGACTCATATTTTCGTACTTCTACTCCTCGCCCTCTGTCGAAAACGACACACATGTGACAAAATCTGGATGCTGGAGCTTGCCGTTCCACAATTGCGCTGTCTTGTGCCAAGATGTGCTTGCGAGGACATGACCATCTGGAGATATTGCAATGGCACAGACAGCGCCGGTGTGTCCGGTCAAAACATTAATATCATGCTACGTGGTTGTATTCCAGATGATAATCGAGTGGTCATCTGACTCTGAGGTTCTGGATAAGAGCTTTGCGTGGTGGAAATGAATGGACGGCGATGATGAAACGTGGAACAGGCTGGGTGCAGGACGTTACTCGATAACACGATGAGGAAGTTCTAGATTTGGAAATTATATCACTGCCATGGTCATGGCGGCCCTTTATATTAGAGGGAACGACTATCTTCCTTCTTCTATGAGTCTGGCCAGCTAGGGGAGATAGGCTAATTAACGGCCGCCATGGGCTATGGCGCCGGCAGTCCGATTCAAGGCAGCGTTTTTGGGTCACGTTAGGCTTCGTTCCGAGCCCCGACACACTAGAATCTTAGATTCATGCATATTCATTGGCCAATCGACGTCAATTCATTGGGGACAACTCTTTGCTGCCTAACCTCATTGATTTCAATTACCCCATGGCAGGCTTCTAGCAGCTTCACATGATCCATCTACATATAAACCGGGATCTTTCTCTCTCTCTTAGGGGCATTTGACAAAAAAATTCACATCTCTTATAATGTCGACTCAGAGCGTCCGGACAGTCATCCCTTTGCTAGCTATTAGGTGTGTTCCTGGGCTGTCTGGCTACTGTATTATCTTTCCTGCAGTATTTCCGTACGATGTCGCCACTTCCAACTCTTTCACCAACTGGAACGTTGGTTGATGGCGGACCCAAGGAGCTTACTCTTTTTCGGAAACTAGTTTTGCTAGTCGTCTTCTGTCTCGCTCAGTTCTTGGATGCCATAAACAACTCAGCTCTCTTTTCTGCGCTACCTGCCCTCGAGATATCCATGGATATGACTGAAAGTCAATCTACTTGGATGATTAGCGCATTCCAGTTGACTTTTGCGTCGTTCCTGCTTATTGTGCGTGCTCATTCCCTGAATTACGACCCCTTGCAATACGTTGTTTTCGTGAACTTAACATGCATTTTAGAGTGGCCGTGTCAGCGACGTATACAACCCAAGTCAGTACCATCCCCCTCTGTCAGACGGCGGTGCTCACCAGATTCACAGAAAATGTGTTCACAGGAGGAGTTGCCACTCTTGGTATCATCTCGTTGGGTGTCGGATTTGTGAATGACAAGATTCCGATTATCATTTGCAGAGCATTAATCGGAATAGGTGAGCATTTTCTCCTCTACTAATTCTGGCTAATGGTCATGCTCAGCTGCTGCAATGACGATTCCATCTGCACTGACACTATTAGTCAATGCATTCCCTGATCCACTTCAACAATCTCGGGCGATAGGCTTATTCGGAGGCTGTGGCACCATCGGTAACGGTGAGGATCCGCAGTTTATTAGTTATCACGAGCCTCATTGTTTATTTAATCAGTTTTGGGTCTCTTGATTGGTGCAATATTCGTCGAATGGGAAAATTACCATTGGGTATTCTGGTTTATAGCTATCGTGGCCGTAACAATTGCCCTAGGCTGTGTTTTCATCATACCGCCACAAATTGCAAAGACTGTAGACCGTCTTGAGCCTCAAGTAGCGAAATGGAAAAGTCTTGATTTAGTCGGCGTAAGCATTTTCACCGGTATGAATGTTAGAGTGTACTCCTCTTTGCATTCCTCACCAGCCTGATAGTTGCCCTCATTTTATTCATCTTTTCTGTGACATCCGGTTCGACTGATGGTTGGGGATCTCCCATGGTATTGATCCTGCTGGTCATATCAATTTTAATGGTAGTGACGTTTTTCTACTGGGAAACACGCATTCCTGAAGACAAAGCCGCAATGTATGTCATTGGGAATTTTCGCATTGATCTTTTCCTGACTTTGTACCAGACCACCCCGGACGTGGTCTTATAGCAACTTTTCCGTCCTCATCGCCGTCGCACTCTTGCCATTTTTTTGGTGGAGCGCGTTGTTCTTAATTTTTACGAACTTATGGCAAGATGTATTTCACTGGTCGGTAATATCGACGGTTATACACATGTAAGGTCTTCATTATCACTCCATGACGCTCATCGGTAATAATTTGTTGTTCAATAGGTTACCGATTGGTGTAGTAGCCTTTGCTGCGAGTTTCACTGGACCACTTTCTCGTATCTTCAGTCCAAAATGGATCATTCTCACAGGCCTTGCATTGAGTTTGGCTGCCACCGTGCTGATGGCGCTCGGTGGGGGAAAGCCTGAGGATTATTGGCCATATATCTTCCCAGCTTTTGTCCTAGGAACCGCGGGGGCGATGCTGACTTATACACACACGAAGTAAGTTTTAATGCATCACAGTTACCTGAATACGAATACACTTTAATTGGTTCACAGCATTGCTATCTTCCAAGCTACGCCTTCATCCATGGCTGGTACAGTTGGAGCACTCTTCAACGGTGCACTTCAATGTGGATCCGCGGTTGGCCTTGCTGCTGTCACCTCGATAGAACAAGCCATAGAGGCCACCCATGGGGGTTCGCAGGAGTACGCTGGGCGGGCTGCGGCATTTTGGTTTCTCTCGGGCATCGTCGTTCTTGAATTCATTTCCGTATCGATCTTTTACGACCGCAGCACGGATCACAAACCCCAACCAACACGCGGCGGACTGGTGGATCCTGCACGTAGCACGCCCTCTGACGAAAAGGCTGACCCGGTGGATTTGACGGTGTAATTTATTTCTTTTGATGTCTTTCAAGGTAGTATTCCTGGTTCATTGGGGTTTTAGATCACGGTTAGAGGCAGACTTCATAACTTATGTAGCGATAGACTGGTTCACGCATGATATATTACAGCAAATGGAATGGCACATTTCACATTGCATTTGGGCAGATCACCTGATACAATATCCTTGGGGAGTGCCATGACCCAGGAAGACTTCGAGACTGAAATTCTTACATCTTATTAGTAGTTCCAGCAATGCGATGGGGTTTTACTAAGCGCATGACATCTCAGTGGGTGTTTTCCAAATGGCGGGCTTCCCCTGAGGTTATGTTCATCCAATCGATTTCGTTGTGTTGCACTTATCCCCAAGATTCAATTGTTTTCCTGACCAAGGAAGCGGCACCGATTGACTTGGATCTTCTGCTTGCTGCTCCAGGACGCGACAACCTATTAATACAAAGTACCCATCAATTCAGGAGAATCATAAAGGCATCATGATATACGCCGAGGCATTTTCAATGTCGGTCATGCTCCCAGTGGAATGTCCATGGGAGGTACACAGTAAGCTAGCGGCGGCAGCTGGAATTTGAACCATAAGGATTCGACTCGGAATCTCAAACCTTACTGCGGCGTGCCTCATCATTATTGTTGAAGTGCTTCGGTACAGTCACCAAGTTGCCATACGGAATGCGATGTTGTAAATCACGATCTGAGATGTTTACTTTATGGCAAAATCAATAGTGCCCACTATTATTTGCACGCGATTCTAGTAATTCTACTGGGATAATGTACAGTTACTGCGCCGTACGATGAGTGATGCGAAGTTCAACTTGAAGTATGCAGTTCCGCTGGGATATTGTACAGTGGTGCGCCATGCGATGAATGCGGAGTAAGTAGAAACAATTGGCGGTATATACTTGCATCAGACTGATCTGAATCTTGAGCTTGTACCACGCTTCCTGAACCTCAACAGGATCCGAACAACGATGACGTAAGTGACCAGCGAGTAGGCGCCGAGGCCTCGGTAGGCGATGTTTTCAGAAAAGAAGCCATTGATCAACATTGCTTGGGATAAAATGAGTAGGGACAGGAGAGATGGGCATGATGTAGCTGAGTCACCGAATACGAAAACATGCAGCGCACAGGCGGCATAGAATACGGACATGAAACAACAGAAATAGTAGACCCCTAGGAAGAAGCAGCCTCGTTTGAGCAGCTGAGAATAAGTCAGCCAATGTGGAAGAGCAACACTAATACTTGCGTATTTGGGAATGTCCGGATCGAAGAAAAATACTATGGAACATGGCAGGCCTGCGCCTTGTCCAAATACGCCCATTACGAAGGTAATGGCGAGCATGGAAGAAGCGATACTTGAAGCATAGTCGACGTATGGAGGAAAGGCGCCGGCAATGCTCATAAGTTGGAGACTTGCCAAGGAAAGCCCGACCGACTTTTGGCAGTATGTCAGTGCCAGCTTAGACTCACAGGGATAAAATAATTTAGGCTTACAATGAAAATACACTTCATCACAACAGATTGTATCCTGCCCGACACTTCCTCAAAAGCTTCATCGCACTGCGCTGATGTCCAGTGTTCTTCATAACCAGGCGGTCCGAGTGCAAGAAAACACATCGTTTGCCTGGTGAGAGATGGAGGAAGCGAGAGCGGTTGTTCTTGGGCAAGTTCCGTGGACGGGCGGGCAGTCTTCTCTGAATTGGCCATGTTGAACTTAGAGGCGCGTTGGAAAATGATGAGCGTTGAGAAGAGAAGATGGGGCTTTCATTTTGGAGGAAAGCGGCGGATCTTCACGTGAGCGCGTTTTGATCAGTATTTGCAAAATTTTGGAACACTTGTTCGATCCATCATGATAAAAAGCGTCACTAGCACTTACTTACTTGTCGAGCCTCCACATCACTAGTATCTTTGTTGGTTCACGAGTGTCCTGGCTCCTCCAAGTGATGCTGACCGGCCTGGGTTAACGATGCATCTTGCATGACCTTCATGACTTATTTTCTATCGAATACTCGGTAGGTACAATCATTCTACCGTCAAGACCAGCTCTGCTGGCATGCCTCATTCAACAACTGTAACAGAAAATAGTTCAATCAGCCTCCAACCTCCGCTGTAAAAATAAGATGAGCCTCAAATTGACAATCAGTATCAAGTGAACTCACATCCGCATTTGCCTTTTCAAATTTCGCAGCAAGCAGGTCGCGGAATTTCGCCATGTTCTTGACAACCGTAGTCCGACAATAACTGCAGGCAACTGCTTTCCCGATAGCCTGATCGTAAGATTCCGAATCATATAGAGTTGACTTGCAAGGTCTTTCAAGCAACTCCCTCCCACTTGAAACTAGATATTCCTCAAACCACGGAGTAATGCGCCGAGCTCCGAGGTTGGAAATATAGTACGTCGTAGCACCTTCATTGCCACAACTCCACATGGGCATGTCCTTCAAGGTGTTGGAAGGCTCTAGCCACTGGAGAGACCTCGTAAGTATAAAACTGGCCATACCGCATTGGTAATGGTAAATGAGGAGCCTGTTATAATCGAGGGCAGTTATGTCGCGCATACCATCAAATGATTTGGTAGGGCGTCCTAGATTTTTTATCTTAAGGGCCTCGGTCGCCGCTGTCTGCGCATGATGTTTCCATCCAAGCTTGCAAGACAAAGCATAGAGCTCCAGTGGGTTAATTGATACGAACTGAGCCATGACAATGTCTGCTGCGCGGCTGAGGACCGTTCCCATGTCATACTTCATCGCTGCTTCCAGCACAGCCTTTCCATCCTCCAAGTTGTCGAAGGTGGGGATTGTAGCAGGGTAACAAAGACGTAGGAGAGAATCGAGGGTTGTGCTGTTTTCGGCCATAGGGATGACAGGCACGGATGACACGATGCTGCAGCCCGTCTGTGGTAATGCTAAGGCGAACATGTCTTTGAACACGGGCGAAACGAGCGAGAGAATAAACTTGAAAACATGGAAATCGACAGAATCGGCTGAACGGAGGATTATGTCACATTCGTTGTTGAATGGTGCTTGAGCAGTGGAAATTTCCTTGGCATTTGACATCGTCGAGGATGAAAATGTAGTTGTGCGGGTTAGTTGGGCAGCGCTTAATCTTATCTTAATCACTTAATCACCTGCATTCACAGTATGTTTTTGGAGCACTGCTCATTTTAGTCGGCGTTGTTGGTCACTTGCATTGCCCAGGACTTCCTAACAGACTACTACTATAGCTACCACACGAAAAATAATTCTATTCAGTAGACGAGCACTTATCAACGCTGTGTCACCAGCGCCCATTCGATCAATGGCGAAACCATGAGACGGCCGAATGTCGGGTTCGTCGAGATTGACTAGAGCATCTAAGTCATGGACATGAAATTCGCCACATATATATTGCAATCATAATGTTCAGGGTGGTCGACTGATCGCACTCACTTTGTTGCTATGATGGTGGCAGAGTAGTTACTGCGTTTCAGCTAGATGAGGGTCCTACCAAGTTACGTCAGTAGCGCAGTCAGCCTTAAATTCTTTGATCGTTCATTCTTACTGCGACAAGTTAGATTTATTTTGTGACGTATAGGAAGGTCATTACTACTAACCACCGGCCTCCCATGTCCCCCTGACGAGACTTGGTAAGTGCTACGGTTGGCCCACCACGGAAACTTGTCAGATCAAGCCTTAGTTCCTCCTTGAACGGGTTATCTCTCTTTTTTCCCTTCCTTATGACCTCAGCGACGGGAATGATACCTGTCAGGTTCGAGTATCGTTCTCTCAATGAACAGCATGCAGTCACCAAAGCTGTTTTCACCACCAGTTTAGGCAGCTGCGAACAGTCAGAGGTACGCACACCCCATCACGGTCCTCGATTGATCCTCAATGACCCGTATATTATTGAAAATAAAGGTCTTGATGTTATCCAAAGTTAATCTCGGGCCGATCTCTGGATGAGTTCGAGCTTCTCGATAATCGAGGCGACCTTTATGTTGTACGAATAGATATTAGATACTCCAAGGAGACCGAGAGCAGGCATTTTTGACCATGCGTGAGCCGTATAACTACAGGAAAGGTGAATTGTCGCTCCATCAGTAATTCAAAAGCTAACCTCGTCGATGACTTGAATGACGATTACACCCAGCGCTTGGTGGTAAGTGGTAACGTGATTTGTTGGCGAGGTGTTGCAAGGTGATGCGAGAGTCATGCGGGAAGCATGAGGCATCCTGAACCGTTAGTAGTCGACATGTAGAAATTGGCGAGGTGTGAATAATCGGCAGGCAGGAGATGGAGATGTTAATCATAGGCGAACTGAGACCCTAAGAAAAATGAGAGACAGTTATAAACAGACGTATTGACATATTGCGAAAAGGTGTGGTCAGGTATAGCGAATGTGTCGTCTCAACCACGTGTCGTGAGACACGCGGCTCTGACTGACGTGCAAATTTTCTCGGGTTTCATCACGCCACATGCAATAAGAGAGCAACAGAATAAATGTACTCACGTTGCGTTCTGGCTAGACGCGTACTAGCAATATCTGAAAGAACGCAATAATAATGAGCATGTGAGCATGGGTGGAGGTGTGGATGCAAATGAATGGAAGGTCAGACTAAGTAGAGTATCGTCTGAATGAGTGTGAAAACATTCGGCCTGACGTGCAAATATGAAAATAGAAATGGTTCATCAGGTAGCTAATAGTTTAGATGACCACCCACCGAACTCCAAGTCTGACACTGCTGGTGGTTTGAGGGAAATGAAGATGGAAGGGAATGATATACAGTTGAATAGTGCATGTTGCACTGGATGAATGAAATGAAATGGACGGCGGTGATGAAGCGTGGAACAGGCTGAGTGCAGTCTGGTAAAGCTCATGACCAGCGTAACATTATTACTATAGATTAGTCGAGTAGCGTACTGTACAGGCAGGCTTCACGAAGGATACCATGGCAGAGCGAAGTGAGGAAGTTTAAAATCTAAATTTTGGCACGTCAACACGCCGGTTGTGCCCGGATCCGGGTTTCGCCAAGTATGATGAAAGTCAGGGAAACGACTCAAACGAGTCGAGAAATATCAAATCGGAGGAACGTATGGCGGCGAGAGTCATCAGCTGCCCATGGTGGCTAGTTCGACTCGAATAGTGGACAAGTGTCAGTGAACTTTGGCTATGGCTGAATCACCGTGATGCGTTGAGCCTCTCTCTCTCCTCCTATCCCCTCAATATTGTCTGTTCTTTGGGCCATTTTTAACAACTCGTCCATTCTATCAGTATTTTCGATATCTCGTTGATATTGACCGCCTTCCTTCAATTTGCTTGGCTAGAGGAGACTATGTTAATCTCACGATTATTTTGACAACTTTCCGTTTATTCCGGTACAGGCCCATGACCATCTTGGCTACAGTACTGTCAAACATAATCATGAGCCTTCCTGGCAGCCATCGGTGTGGTTTTTTTTCCACACCCTCACGCCTTCTTATTTGCGTATCACGGGAATCCCCAAGTGCTGTCGTACTTTCCGCAAAGTTCGGGTCACCAATGATGCTCGGAGTTATAACAAGGCGTTCTTCTATCTCGCACATTCCTTTCTTCCGACCATAACCGTCCTTTCAACAGACACCGTTGGTTTCTGACTGTGCATAGATTAGAAGAACTCGTTTCTGTCCTTCGTGGAAATGCTACCAAGTAATTTTGCTCTACAGCTCTCAGATTTGTTTAATGTTTAACACATTTTCTTCGAGATGATTCACCGAACTTGTTGAGGCACACGTTAGAGTGCGAGAAGCGAATCTGTGTCATCGGAGTGGGAGCAGGTGGCCTTGCTGCTCTCAAAGTCATATCAGACTCTCCCTGTTTCAAGTCAGGCAGATGGTCTGTCATCGCATATGAGGCTCAGACAAACGTTGGGGGAGTATGGTGAGCACCGAGTTCATGCCGCATCAATCCATCCGTTGCTAAGCTATTGTCCTGCCCAGGTTACCTTCCCCGCCGGTAGCTGATTCCGAAAATGTACCCTTAACACCGCTCTATGATTCTGTAACAACGAATTTACCCCACCCTATAATGGGATATACCAGCTACTCCTTTCCACCAGAGACTTCTTTGTTTCCGCCAGCACATGTGGTGCAGACTTACCTCGAGTCATATGCTACACATTTCAACCTTATGCCCCTGATCAAGTTTGGCACCAGGGTGTTAGATGTACGATGGGAATCATCGCAATGGGTAGTAACTCTTTCGGAAGGCAGACACTTCGCATATGATCACCTCATCGTTGCAAATGGGCACTATCGTATTCCACGCATACCAGATCTGCCAGGGTTGGCAGACTGGGTGGAGCACGGCAAAGCTTTTCATTCCGTATGGTATAGAAGACCCACTCCCCTCGGGGACAAAGTCCTCGTCGTTGGAGGCGGACCTAGTGGTCAGGACATTGCTGCTGAGATGTGCACTGTCGCTTCTGTCGTTGTGCATGCTTTTCGGAACGCTGATGCAGAAGTGAAAGATCACGATATTAATAATGGCAATCTCATTCGGAGAGGTCGGGCTATGGAATTCAGAGCCAACGGACAAGTTATTTTCGACGATGGCACCGTGGAGGACAACATTGATTGTTGTATTTTGGCAACCGGGTACCAGATGCAATTTCCCTTCTTGGAGAGATCTTCCATGATCAAGAAGGATATGCCGCCGGACATTCCTCCGCTAATTCCTGACGAGCTATTCAACTCAACTTATCACGTATTTCCCCTTGAAAAACATCTATTCCCGCTCCAAACTCGATATCCTGTCTCGTCGGTAGCCTTCTTGGGCCTCGTCAGAATGGTCGCGCCATTTCCATTAATGGAAGCTCAAGCGCATGCGATTGTGCGGGTATTCGCTGACCCGTCATCACTGGATCATATCGCAGAAGCAGACAATATCATTGCTCGCACAGAAAAAATTAGGCGCGCTGGCGCTTCCACATCTCTGGACATCGCCAAAATCTGGTTCCGATTGGATGAAGATGAACGCTGGCGTTATCGGGACGAGTCGTATGAATTTGCGAGCGGGGAATCCGGGACTCCTCCCATCAAAGTTACAGAATGGGAGAAAGAATGCCTAGGTTTGAGCATCGAAATGAGATCAGGATGGGAACGCCTGGAGAAGTCGGGCAAGGCGGAGGAGTGGTTGAAAGATGTAGGGAAGAATGGGGTGCAGGATTGGGTAGATTTGATGTACCGCGTAGTGGAGTATGCCAGGAATTGACTCTTTGCAAGTATGTTCAGTAGTGTATCAATACTCCGTCTACTCTTTCTGCTACGTAGATGCACGCTATACGGCCCACGCGTGGTCAACAATGCCTGCTCTCGGTCTCGTTGGGGTATCCAAATCTGATTCGTACAACAGAACTCGATTATCGAGAAGCTCAAATTCATCCAGAGGTCGGCCCAAGATTAACTTTGAACAACATCAAGAGTGCATCCAAACAGACCCTAGGCTATTTTCGGGTCATTGAGGATCAATCGAGGACCGTGATGGGGTGTGCATACCTCTGACTGTGTTCGCAGTTTTAAATTCGTTTATCGTTCATACTTACTATGACAAATTACACTTCTCGTGGACTCTATGGTGAATCAGAGCTGAACAATGGCTGGCATTCATCTCCTGCATCTGGGACTTTTCAGTGATTTCCTTTTTGGTCACTCGTGCAACGAAAATTATACAATTCCCATTAGTTTTGCCAACAGTTGTAAAAATTTGGCACGTCGACACGCCGGTTGTGCCCTTCGGAATCCGGGAGTTTCACTAATCATGACTGTCAAGAAACGAGTCGAGAAATATCGAATCGGACAAACATAATATGGCGGCGAGAGTCCTTCGACTTGAATAATTGTCAAGTATCTGTGAACTTGGTTTCAGCTGAATCACCGTGACGCACTGAGCCTCTCTCTTTTCCTCTCTCCCCTCCCTCGATATCATCTTTTCTTTGTGCCATTTAATAACTCTGTCCATCCTATCAGTATTTTCGATATCTCGTTGATATCGGCCGTCTTCCTTCTATTTGCCTAGCTAGAGGAGACTATGTTAATCTCACGATTATCTGACAACTTTCCGTTGATTCCGGTACAGGCCCATGAACCTTCCTGGCAGCCATGAGTATGCTTTTTTTCGCAGTTTGTTTCCACACTCTCGCGCCCTCCCATTTGCGTGTCACAGGAGTCCAAGTGCTGTCATACTTTCCGCAAAGTTCGGGTCACCAAGGATGCTCGAGCGCTTGGAGTTAGGGTGTTCTTCTATCTCGCATGTTACTTTCTCCCGACCATAACCTTCCTTTCAACAGACACCGTTGGTTTCTGGGCGTAGATCAGAAGAACTTGATTCTGTCCTTCATGGAAATGCTACCAAGTAATTTTACTCTACAGCTCTCAAATTTGTTTAGTGTTTAACGCATTCTCTTCGAGATGATTCACTGAACTCGCCGAGGCATAAGTTAGAGTGCGAGAAGCGGATCTGTGTCATCGGAGCGGGAGCAGGTGGCCTTATTGCTCTCAAAGTCATATCAGACTCTGCCTATTTCAAGTCAGGCAAATGGTCTGTCACCGCATATGAGGCTCGGACAAACGTTGGGGGAGTATGGTGAGCACCGAGTTCACGCTGCATCAATCCATCTGTTGCTAAGCCATCGCCCTGCCCAGGCTGCCTGCTCCACCGGTAGCTGATTCCGACAATGTACCCTTAACACCACTTTATGATTCTATGACGACGAATTCACCCCACCCTATAATGGGATATACCGGCTTCTCCTTTCCACCAGAGACTCCTTTGTTTCCGCCAGCACATGTGGTGCAGACCTACCTCGAATCATATGCTGCACACTTCAACCTTATGCCCCTGATCAAGTTCGGCACCAGGGTGCTGGATGTACGATGGGAACCATCGCAATGGGTAGTAACTCTTTCGGAAGGCGGACACATCACATTCGATCACGTTATCGTTGCAAATGGGCACTATCATATTCCGCGTATACCAGATTTGCCAGGGTTGGCAGACTGGGTGAAGCACGACAAAGCTTTTCATTCCATATGGTATAGAAGACCTGATCCCCTCGGGGACAAAGTCCTTGTCGTTGGAGGCGGACCTAGTGGTCAGGGCATTGCTGCTGAGATGTGCACTGTCGCTTCTGTCGTTGTGCATGCTGTTCCGAGCTCTGCAGAAGCGAAAGATCACGATATTAATATTGGCAATATCATTCGGAGAGGTCGAGCTATGGAATTCAGAGCCAACGGACGGGTGATTTTTGACGATGGCACCGTGGAGGACAACATCGATGGTTGTATTTTGGCAACCGGATACCAGATGCAATTTCCCTTCTTGGAGCGATCTTCCATGATCAAGAAGGATATGCCACCGGACATTCCTCCGCTAATTCCCAGCGAGCTATTCAACTCAACTTATCACGTATTTCCCCTTGAAAAGCATATATTCCCGCTCCAAACTCGATATCCTGTCTCGTCTATAGCCTTCATCGGCCTCCCCATAAAGGTCGCGCCATTTCCATTAATGGAAGCTCAAGCGCATGCAATTGTGCGAGTATTTGCTGACCCGTCATCACTGGATCATATCACAGAAGCGGACAATATCATTGCTCGCGCAGAAAAAATTAGGCACGCTGGCGCTTCGACACCTCTGGACATCGCCAAAGCTTGGTTCCGATTCGATGTAGACGAACACTGGCGTTATCGGGACGAGTTGTATGAATTTGCGAGCGTGGAATCTGGGATTCCTCCCGTCAAAGTCACAGAATGGGAAAAGGAATGCCTAGGTTTGAGCATCGAAATGAAATCAGGATGGAAACGCCTGGAAGAGTCGGGTAAGGCGGAGGAGTGGTTGAAAGATGTAGGGAAGAATGGGGTGCAGGATTGGGTAGATTTGATGTACCGCGTAGTGGAGTATGCCAGGAATTGACTCTTTGCCCATGTGTTCAGTAGTGTATCAATACTTCGTCTACTCTTTCTTGCTACGTAGATGCGCTCATTTCATCTTTGTCCGTCAGATGCTGAGGAAGCGAAAAGCGACATCTCGACATACATATACATAGTAACATCTTCAAGTTGCTTTATGCAGTAAGTAGCGCCCGAATTTTCTTTCGAGGTCACTGCAAATATTATTGTACTGTGGTGAAGATTGATGATAAATTGCAACGACGAGACCTCGATGACGAGAATGCTGGTCGATATGTCGTACTGCGGTGTAAATACACGACTGGTCTGCAGCTTTCCTTGTATAACATCGTCGACTTGCTTCGGCACTTCGATAAAATACGTGGCGTTGCAAGCCCGTACGCTTCACTTAGTCAACTGAGTCAACTGAATAAAAATGTCCACCATTATTAGTTGCGCGTCATTCAAGTGGTTCTGCTGGGATAATGTATAATGATGCGCCATGGGCGATGCAAAGAAATTAGTGTATATACTCGTTTGCAAGTGGGAGACTAGGAAGCCACGCACCAACGTCGGCCTTTAAAGTAAAGGCGTCATCAGAACTTCAAAAATTGCGCGCTTGTGGCACGCCGTCTGGCAGGACAGGTATGAGGCTCGTCGACTGAGTCGTGGAGCACTTGCACCACAGCAGTATGGCAGCGTAGTTGCTGTACTACTTCATCTAACCAAGGGTTTCTCCGTAAAGGTCCTACCATGGAGGTCATCAGTAGAATAGTCAGCCAATCTGATTCATCTATCGTTCATTCTTACTGTCACAAAATAAACACTAAAGTTCTTTTCATGATGTAGGAAGACCAGGTCATCACTACTAGTTATCAGCCTTCCATATCCTCCAGGCGAGATTTGTTCAGTGAGCTCTCAGCTTCCTCATCGTCTTCTACAGTGGGGGTTCCTTGTTTGTCAGGGAAACTCGTGAGATCAAACCTTCTTTTCTCCTTGAACGGGGCATCTCTTTTTTCTCCCTTCTTTATGACTGCAGTGGCGGGAATGATACCTTTCGGGTTCAAGTACAGCAAGTCGTTCCCTCCATACGCGTCGATAGACCGTATCCAGGCGTCAAAGCTGTTTCCAACATACCATCAGCTTAGGCAGTTGCGGACAGTCAGAGGTACCCACACTCCATCGCGGTCCTCGATGGCTCGCATATTGTCGTAGATAAAGGTCTGTTTGAATGCATCGATAGACTCTCGATATTGCTCGAAGTTGATCTCGGGTCGGTAATCTGGATGAGAAGGATCGAGCTTCTCGTTAATCGAGGCGATCTTTCTGTTATACGAATCGAATATCGGGTACTCCAGCAGGAGACCGAGAGCAGGCATTTTTGGAACCATGACTATGCGTGGCCCGTAGAGCTAAGGAAAGGGTGAGTTATCTCCCTATTAGTAATACAAAAGCTAACCTCGTCGATGACTTGACTCGGTGTACCTGTCCTACAGGATAACACAAGAGCGGTCATCATTTTGCGCTGTAACCAGTTTGTCATCATCTCAACGTTGTGAAAGTATAAATTCCTACGATCTAAATGCAGTGAATAAGACCGGAGTTAAGTGTCGGTGGGACGAACAACTCACTTGATGCAACATAAAACTTTGCCCGTGGAAGAGAACACTTATCCACTCGGTGTCTCCATATACAGCGGGATCAGATATCTATCAAATTGAGATTATCCTGCAACCAACCATAAGCTCGCAAGCCTACCTCAAGTTTCCACATATGCCGCTGATTGCTTCGATCGCCGAACTCGCGGCCAACAGTAAAATTATGGAAGTTATGTGTCCCTTCAAACTTCTTCGCAGTTCGACGGATGGTTTCGACCTGCTCTGTATTGATCCTCCACGAGCGCTTGCGCTCAAGATCATCCACAGAGCTGAAGGAATCAGGATCAGTCACACTCCAGAAAAGGTGAGTGGAAGCATTCAGAGGGTCAACGCCCTGCATAGACTGCAAGTGTTGTCCATATGCACGCTGAAAGGCGGTTCCTGGCTTTGGGGGTATAAGGAGATACGTAGGGAAGAAGTAGGTATACTTGCGGCTGTCGCAAGACCTGTGAAAGAGCACATAAGACGGAATTAGAGAAACGATACTCGATAACCAACATCCGAGCATTGAATGAGTTTTGCACGCGGACCTTAGTCATGTCAGAGTTACATCCTCCCTTTGAAAGAGAAGATACACATACCGAGCCCCAAACGCGTATCTCAGGTGGGAGTTCTTCGTTTATCCGGGCCACGAAGTCTTCGACGCCAGGAATCGTAGTGA
The DNA here is from genome assembly GCA_930272055.1 of Rhizopogon roseolus. NCBI lineage: Eukaryota > Fungi > Basidiomycota > Agaricomycetes > Boletales > Rhizopogonaceae > Rhizopogon > Rhizopogon roseolus. The sequence goes on from CAKNEV010000073.1 coordinate 91,107, forward strand.
TGAGTTTCATGGACACCAGGTTTCCAGCCGCATGGACTCCAGCATCTGTACGCGCTGCGCGCCCAAGATTTACCTGGAAAGATGAAAGCCTCTGAGAAACATGATATGCGCCATGCAAGTGCCCTACCTTTACTGGGTCATCTGCGTTATCTTGCGAGACTGCGCCAGCACGCACAAGTGCGTCAAAGAGCACTCCTTCGATCGTCCGCACGTCTGGTTGTCTGATTCACAACGTTCGGCAGTGCACGGGACAGGAGGAAGACGATAAAGTGATTGTCATAGACAGTATGAATAAATTGAAAGGCGAAAAAAGAATCCAGTCAGGAACAGGCAGAAGAGAAAATCGAAATTTGGCGTACATTTGCATTCCATTGCATCCCGTCCCGCAAAACCCAATAAGCAATGCGCTCTGTCTCTTAGGCAGACGCGGGGCCTTGGGACCCTGATCCTCATCATCTTCTTTGCCCTGCGCACCCGGAGCGCGGGTGCCCCGCCTACGTCCCTTGTTTTTCGTATCCTTTGCCTTCCCCCATCTAGACTTGGCCCAGCCTGCTGCATCTCGCTTGCCATGCTTTGTGTCGGCAGAGGGAGGGTCAGAGGGCCCTTCTTCGAGTTCAGTTGAGTGAATTTTCTTCTCAGACTCCTCGTATTCGAGCTTCAGGCGTTTGAAATGTTCTGAGCTCCCCGCTTGCACTTCTGTGATAAGCCGTTTTTCAGGGGGAGAGTGTGACTGGTCCGAGTCCTGTGGCTGATACATTATGGATATGTTCCTGGCGCGCAATGTCTTGGACTTGCAAGGTAAGAATCATGATCAAAGAATAGAGTCATTAGCATACCAGTGAATATTTATAGTGGAGGGTGCACTGAAGGAGGCATCTGAACATTCAAAAGAATTTCGTGGGATGCAAAATATAGATATGCTGTTTATGGAGATCAGAAATGAGAAACCAAACCACCAGCGACACTCCCGGGCCGGTCCGACTGCATCAACCAGGTCAATTTTTGTAACATCGCCATAATCATCAACGGTTACAAGCATGAGCCATCGACACGTCTACGATCTGTAAGAATAATACGAGTAATGAGTGATGACTCCTGTCGACAAGTCAATACAATTTGACACAAAGGTAAGACTCTCAGACTCTGGGCTTGTACAGCAGGGACAATTTCAAATTCCCACAGCTTTGCATGCGTCCAGGAACTTATTAAAGAGGAACTCTGATGAGGTCGAAACTTGAGAGAACAACACTGCCTCCTTTTCGTCTATGACAACCGTTTGAGAATCCGCTACCTCTTGGACTCAGTCCTCTCATGACAGGACATATGTATTTCTCAAAATAGTTCAAGAACTAAAAGGGACTCCAGATTGGAAGACTCCGATCTTGAAATTCATCCCATCGCCAGCCTCCGACCCATGTGTGGCCAAAAACTCGATGAAATCAAATGTGAGATATCCGCTGTAATTCATGCTGGACCCGACTTGAAGATACTATTGTCTTTTCAAAATTCAGTGGTTGTGTTGTCTTTTGTCACACTTGGATAATGATTGGTCACTGTATGGGAATAATCTGTCAATAATCTGTCGCTGTACAGGCCGTACAGGCACTTAAGAACCAGTATTCCAACACGAGCGCAACTCTCCCTCTTTCCTAGTTCTGCAAAATTCGCCACTCTCAACGACATCTTCCCAACCACCACATATGCACAGTACACAACTGCGCCCGTAAATATTCTTCCTGGTCTGCCGCCCCGCCGTCCCAAGTGCCAATTCGGGCACTCGAGCTCACCCAGCTCCCCCCCCCTCCGACAGTCACGTGGTGTCATGTGACTCCCCGCCGGTATCCAAAAATGGAGTACAACTCCGGAGTGAGACAGTGTTTTTCAATATTCATATTACCTACATACTACACCGTCTATGGATACAGAACCATCTTCTGCGGGTCCCAGTCACTCATCCAAACGGCACGACCAGTCCAAAGAACAGTTCCTGAAAGGACATCGTCGAGCACTGGCTTGTTGGCGATCCTGACAGAGGACTGAAGACGCCGCTAAAGGATTGGCCAAAGGAGTGGTACCAACTTGAGGTGCCAATCAACAGTTCGAATCGAAGTACTACCAGCGGGCGACCATCGCACTAGAGTTTGTCAACAAGTGAGTCTACACGGCTGATATCCACTCTGCTAGCACTGCTCACCTCTGTTTCGGCTCCAGGTATGACTCGAACGAAGCGCGCTTCCTCGCAGCTTACCCTGAGGCCGAACTTGGGCACACCCAACTGCTAATGGCCGTGAACAAGGCACGCGCTGCACGTGGGGACTCGGAGCGGCTTTCTCGCAGGAAGTGATAGTACTACCCGGCGTAACTGGCCTCATTTTACTACCGTCCTTTTGTATTGCTGACTCCCTCCCGTTTGCATACTCATCGCCGCTATCATTATCGCACAATGACGCCCGTCTAGTAGGACCACGTTGTAAATTCCATGCCTGCTAGCTAGTACTAGTAGTAGTACTACCTTACTGCTTACCGCTAACACTCATCACTACTAATCACCATGTCCGTCTCGTTCGTTTATCGCTCTCGCTCCCTCTCTCTTTATTATGATATGAACCTCACGCTTGTGACATGAACCCGAGTCACTGTATACCAGCGAGCGGAACTTGCAGAAGAGAAAAATTTACCTTTCACATGTCACCACGTGACGTGTCGGAGGGGGGGGGGAGCTAGGTGAGTTCGGGCACTCGCGGTCTCAGCGCTATCACTACCAAACTTAAAAAAGGCGGCATGTTCGATTGCTTCGCTTCCTCAAAGCGTCTAGAGATCAGTATTCCTTACGATTTTGTCCACCTCACTCACGTCCGTTTCAACTCATCTACCGGTGAGTTTACTGGCCTCCCAAAGGAATGGCAACAGCTACTCCAAGAACCCGGTACCAGTAGGAGCGAGCAGGAGAAGAACCCCCAGGGAGCCATGGAGACCGTCAAGCTCTATCAAGAAGGAAGAGGCGACGCCTGGGACAAGATGGGTGCAGTAGGCGCAGAACAACAACCTTCCGCTAATGACGGTTTCAGTGCTCCAGTGGGTCCCAATTACTTTATAATATCCTGATCTAACATCCTCTCAGCGCCTAGCTACTCCACCGCCAAAAACATCGGCAATCCTGGCTCCATCATCATATACACCACCTCCTACAACCACTTCAAGCCAGACCGATGTCAGTACCAGGGGACAAAGAGTTCGCGAACGGGACTATGAACGTGAACAGGACCACGAAAGAGATCGCGACCAGCCCAATTCCGCATCCACTCCTCCACAGAGCCAAACCCTCGCAAAGCAGATGGGTATCGCGACCTCCCGACAACAGGAGAAGAAGGACAGTGGGGACGATGATATCATCAAGCGACTCCAGCAGATATGCACGGATGCGGATCCGACGAAGCTGTACCGGAACTTGGTCAAGATCGGGCAGGGGTGAGTGGCGTTCTGCCGTCCCATCATATACTTCTGTTGTACTGACCGACGCATAAAGGGCGTTTAGCAGTGTATATGCGGCGTACCGAATAGGCACCAACATATCCGTAGCGATCAAGCAGACGAACATCGACAAGCAACCCAAGAGAGACTTTATTATTAACGAGATTCTGGCCATGCGTTCCTCTTGGCACCCGAACATTGTAAACTGTATCGACTCCTTTCTGCACAGGAATGATCTTTGGATCGTGATGGAGTACATGGAGGGGGGGAGTTTGAGAGATGTGGTCACCGCAACATTGATGACGGAGGGTCAGATTGCGGCGGTGAGCCGAGAGACGTGCCAGGGACTAGAGCATCTTCATCGCCATGGCGTTATTCATAGGGATATTAAGAGCGATCACGTCTTGTTGAGCCTTACGGGGAATATCAAACTGAGTGAGAAGGCCGTGCTCTAAGCGTGTTACGGGTTCTGATGTATGCCATTGTGCAGCGGGCTTTAGGTTCTGTGCGCCAATTTCGGACTCGAACTCGAAGCGCACGACGATAGTGGGCACGCCGTATTGGATGGCCCCCGAAGTGGTGGGGAGGAAAGAGTACGGACCCAAAGTAGATATTTGGAGCTTGGGAATTATGACGATTGGTACGTGTGTATTTTCATTATTTCTTACTCCATCGCAGAACTTGTTTCTAGAAATGATCGATGGCGAGCCACCTTATCTCGATCAGGAGCCGCTGAAAGCGCTCTACCTCATCGCAACGAATGGGACTCCCACGATTGCGAATCCCGAAGCGCTCTCGCCTGTCTTTAGTGATTATCTTGCGAAGACTCTCGAGGTGGGCGCGGAGAAGCGGCCCACGGCAAATGAGTTATTGCAAGTGAGTAGTATTTTTCCTTCAATATAGTTGGACTCACGCATTTCATTTTGCAGCATCCGTTCCTCAAACTCTGTGAACCATTGCGCACGATCTCTCCTCTTATCAAAGCCGCACGAGAAGTGCGTCCTAGCTATTTTATATCACCTCTCATCTAACCTTTTATCAGAGCCTAGCCCCTTCACCGACCCGCGCAGCATGGGCTCTTCCCGCTAACACAAGCACAATCGACTCCAGCACATCTCAGCGCGCCCTTCCCAAGCTACCTAAATCCCATGACCTCGGACGCGTGAAAAATATCAGGGAACGCCGGGCGGATCTCCACCAGATCGTAGGTATTGACCACGGAAGTCATCAATCAACTTACATTTTGTCAGTTACGCAGTCTACCACTACCACTCACCGCCCTGGAGGTCTCACCCCTCACTTCGCAGCGCGATCCTGCAGCAGACGCTCCCAGCAACGACGAAGATTTGGAAGCTGATCTTCCTTCACCGAACCCCAGTGTATTCGTTCACTAACATAGGATTATCATTGCCGCTAACATTCTATTATTAGGCTAGTACAGACAAATTACGCTCCCGCGATCCTCCTGTACACACTCTATACTCATCTACACCAACTCATACGTTATCGTTACAACAGTCTCGTTTGTCAACGTCCCCCGCGGAGGTCTCATCCTTCACTTTGCAGCGCGATACTGCAGCAGGTGCTCCCAACAAAGACAAAGACTTGGTGCCTGGGTATTTTGGTCTTTCTTCGCCGAACCCCAGTGTATGCGTTCATTAGCATAGGTATATCACTGTGACTAATACTTCATCACAGGCTAGTACAGCTAACAACTTACACCCATGCGACCCCCCTGATCCCATCTTATACTTATATACACCAACTCATCCGTTACCGCTACAACTATCTCATTTGCCAACCCCCCCTGAAGCAATGCTCCAAGACCTCACAGAATATATCACGAATGATGAAGAGTTTCCTGCTTCCCGTGGCGGGTTCGGGGAGGTATGGAAATGCTCCTATAAAACGGATCAGAAACAGAGCAAAGTTTGTCCCCGGCGTTTTTATCACAAGTCCAAAGTTGATAATCTGGCAAGGTTGCAGTGAAAGCACTGATGATGTATTCTAGTGATCAGTTTGGTGAAGCAAAGGAGAAAAAGATCAAGGTGAGTGAATCGATGATGGTTTGTATTTATTCCTTACGCCAGAGGTCATTTGCAGAGGATATGGCATGAACTCAGGATATGTGCACGACTCCAGCATAAAAATGTTCTACCCATTTGTGGTTATACATTCGGCTTCGGCCCATTGATAGCGATAGTCAGTCCCTGGGCAGAAAATGGAAACCTGACAACCTATTTGGAGCGCTCTGGTGCAGCGCTCAGTGTCATCAGACGATTCCAAATTGTAAGTTTCCTTTGTACTACAGGTCAAAGATAGCCTGATGGCAATGTTAGCTCAGAGATATTACACATGGCCTGCGATACCGTACGTATTAGCATCAATCCACGAACTACATAAAGTCATAAATCCCCTTCGGCAGTCCACACCAATAATGTCATTCATGGCGACTTCAATGGGGTATGTTCTTTCTCGACCATTTGAATCTATTCAGATGTTGGTTCTAGCCCAATGTACTCGTTTATGGTGATGGCACCGCTTGCCTCGCTGACTTCGGTCTTTCCCTAATGCACTCTGAGCTTTTGAGTGCCTCACAGGCTTCCTGGACTTCGACATTCAAAGGCAACCTGCGATGGATGGCTCCTGAATTGCTTGGAGAGCGGGAAGATGGTTCTCCGGTACGACCAAGCAGGCAGAGTGATGTCTTTTCTTTTGGAGGTATTATGTTGCAGGTATGCCTAAGGAACTTCGCCCTCTCGATGAGATTATCAACCCCGTGTTTAGGTCCTCACCAACAAAATTCCCTATTACCACCTCACAAATGATGCAGCCATCATACTATGCATACACACCTTACAAAAACCTTCCCGAATTCGTTATCCTGTGATGTCTGATAAATATTGGCATTTTATGGACGAGTGTTGGTCCAGTGAACCCCAGAAACGTCCATCGACCGAAAGACTTGTTGACGTGGTTGGGGATGAACTTGATTTGCTTTCAAGCTAATAGCGTATACTTGACCTGTATGGCATATGAGAATTGCCACGCGGTCAGTGTATGCAGTATATTTGTATGATAACAACCGTATTTTACAACTACAGTGCTAGAAATACTCATAATGCATAATGCACAATAAATTATACAAGAAGGTCGACTTCAGCTGGAAATGGAGGCATTTGTTCGAATACGACGTCGTCGCTGCGATATACGAGGACGTTTCGGAGAGTCCCATAGCTTAAGTAGTGAAGGGGTTACTCAGAAGGATGTTAAAAAAATAGTATGTTTGTTTTTATTTCGATGAACTGCGGTGGACCGGTTGAACATACCAGCAAACCACTTCCATTGACCACAGTCGAACGGCAGAAAGCTGGGTCCAGATCGTTGAGGCTTACCCCCAAAAATGTCCTCGATGTGAGCAGAATCAATGCGCTTCTTGGTTTTCAGTTGACCATGACCGTATTCATGCAGATCGCAGAGAAGCTTTACCAACAAGGATTCTTGTCCTACCCACGCACTGAGACAGACCAATACGACCCTCAGTCCAATTCCATGGTACTCATCGAGAAGCAAACCGTCGATCCCTTTGGGGAGGATTTGCCACTGGGTAAGTTTCATTTTTTTGTCGCGAAAACTACGCCTTATTAAACCTCCAGTCTACAAAAGGGGACTTTCAATGCTCCACGGCGAGGCAAGAACAACGACAAGGCCCATCCACCCCACTGCTCATGCAGAGAACCTCGCCGGTGACGAGAAGAGGGTATATGAGTTCATCACCTGGCACTTTCTTGCGAGTTGTGGCACAGATGCAGAAGGCAAAGAAATGATCATGCAATTAGAATATGGTGATGAAGAATTTTATGCAACCGGCTCGTATATCACTGCAATTCATCAGGAAAAGATCACTTAGCTTTTTCTGCTTATTTTTGCCATTTTTTTGCTTTTTTTCAGCCGTTTTGCATATTATGAACTCGAATTCAAACTACATAAAAATGCCGATATGTAGCCCTCTAGATAATAGTTTCATGTACATGCTCAAATATTTTCATGATTTTAGGAATTTATTTGAGCC